>OZ023322.1:39157768-39188982 GCA_964007375.1 Ophion obscuratus | reverse complement strand
AAGTCGTTAATTATCCAGAGTTGTTAGTCTCGAGAAAACTAACTAGCGCCCAACTCTTTGAAATTAAATGGATTTATAATTCGAAAACCAAGATCCCTACCAGCCGAAGGACTTCGGCCGCGGTAGGTAAAGGAATTACAAACACAGAAAGAATAATTCCTGTCTCATTTGGCGCCCAACGTGGGGCCCCGTTGGTAAATTTTTGTAATTTGTTTGATAAAGTATCGAAAAAAAAAATAATAAAATTTTCTGTGGAGAAATTTTGAAGAATAATTTTTGGAAAACTTAATGCTAAATTCGGGCGATTATTCGTGAGATTAATTAACGTGCCACGAGTTTCTCTTCTGTTTAGTTGTTAACCCTTTGTGCCGTAATTCCAAAAAAAATTAATGTAAATACGTAAAGGGATTCATATTTAGTGTCAATTGTTGAAATTATTTATGCGATGTAAGATAACCGATAATCTAGTTTATTTATCGCGAATTTGTGTTCGACGTGAAAAGGAAAATTTCGTTATGCATATTAAAATTGTTAGACTTCCATATATAAGAGGAAATACCATTTCGACGAAATAACATCGGGAGAATAAGGCGAATAATAATTGTCGAAAGTCATCTATAGAGAAAAAGTCGCTTCGGTCGTTCGGCAATATTCTCATACGACCTATTGTTCCCAGAGAGTCGGACACTTACCCGAACTCGAGCCGTGCATGTACCACATCGAAACACATGAGCGTAACAAAACAAAGCGAGTCACGATAAACGACTCTCTCGAAAATTCTCGGCCTCGCTTATGTCCAAATTAATACAGTAACTTTGAATCGACTTATACATGGGATACTCTTTGTAAACACAAATAGCATATCATTAATATTAATATTAATATTAATAACATATAATATCATAATCAAATAATTAAGATTTACAATTTAAATTAATTAAGTACAAATGAAACACACTTGAAATTTAAAAACGTCCGATTAATTCCCAACAAACAAATATTAACACGCTCTCTAGTTATTCTCGTTGGAACATAAAGAGTAAATTTTCCGTGCAAATCGATCTGAGTTTGCTCAAATCTTGCACGAATTTCTTTGACATCCAAAATCGTTCACAGGGGTAAAAGGTGAGAGTTTTCTTCACAACACACTTTAAATTGATAAATCGAAGAAAAAAGGTACAAATAAATACAATATCATTACTATTGATGATATGTCATATTATTTATAAAAAAATAAAATAAAAAAATTTAATTAATGCAGTACCGATAAAACACACTTAAAATTAATAAGTTTATAATTAATCCCAAACACACAAATATTAATACGCTCTCCAGTTATTTACGTTTAAACGCGAAGTGATTTTTCCGGGTAAATCAAGTTGAAATTGTAGGTGAGATAGTTGAAGTGACTGAATTTTGGCACGAATTTTTTGAACGTCCAATAGTGAAGTTTCCAGTAACCAAGAATAAAAAAATATTATTATGAGGTGATAGCTGATAATTAAAGTAATGCTCTGAAGTGCCTATTTTATTTTATTTCGGTGAAACTTGTAGATAAATTTAGATGCATAGATTGTAAAAAAATATCTAAACGTCACGTGACAAAAAAACACCGATCAGAGCGCATGACGTCACACTTTGCAAAACACGAACGAGTCGACGCTCTAAGAATACTGTTCATACTAGGCTGTTATTTTGTCTTAAGGGTGGAACCTCCTCCAGATATCTTTTTTTTTATTGCTTTAAAAATTAATTTAGTATCTGAAGAATATATTTCCAAAGTTTGAAGCCCAACAGAAAGTCATAAAGGTACCTCAGAAGTCACCGAATTGATGCCTTCCAAAAATACCGAGAGTAGGTAAACGAGCGCGCGCCCTTCGCGGTCTCTACCTTTTAATTTCTTAGCCAAACAAGTTTGTTAGTTTACTTTTTCAATAATAGGGGACACTGCGGACTATTGTAAAGAAAAAGTCGGCCTGTATAACCGTCGTTTTTCGTTTTTCGTTTTCACACAAACAGTTCAAACAGAAAGAAAAAAATTCAGTCCAGATTGGTGATTTCCTAGAAGAAGGCTTGCTTTGTGGCCCTGGCATCGCAAAAAGTAATGAACCAATTAACTTGAAATTTTGTACAGATATTCTTTAACTTATCGGCCTTTGCATAAACCTAAAATTTCGTATAAATTGTTTCAATAAATATTGTTTTTAACGCTTCATTTATTTAAAAAAAAAACGTGTTTTGTTTGTTCTCAAATTTTCATTTTTTTTTGTTGCTAAAATTAGGTTCATGCAAAGCGGAATGATTTATGTTTAAAAGAAAAAAAAAAAAAAAAAAAAAGTGTCCACTTTAGTTAACTACGAGGACCTGGGCGTTCCACGGCGCAAACTCTAGGAGCCAAGTTCGAGCACTTCTGGCCTCGCCATTTTGTTTTGTTTCACTCGTGAATTTTTTTTCGTATTCATTTGAACGCCAATATTATCATGAAATTTGATTTATTGCAATAAATGCTCTCAAATTTTTGTAATTTACTAAATTTCGCGTAATTTAGTAGATTTCGACATTTTTACATTTTCCCTGAAAAGTCGGGCCTACGACAATTCTTCTGCTAGGCACATTTTTCTAGGTTTTATCATTAATGTAAACTTCAAACATTCGGTGACCCCCTGTTTTTATCGTCGTTACGGGATCTTTAGATTTTTTTTACACGCGTGACCAGTTTATATTAAGCATCTAGAGTTGCTTAATATAACTTTTATACATTATAATTAATGTATAAATTATTAGACAGAAATGCGGCTAACGTGTCATCTCCATAAATCAACTTCGGTAACTTGGCTTGTAATTTTACCAGAATACTGGCATGTATTTTTACTTCGTTATAGACCAAAATCAGTTAATAGTTAAATATTCGGGTTCGTGAAAAAAAAACCTTAAGCTGGCGTGCCCTGTCAATGGTCACGAAAAAATGTCATCATCTGGCTGCAGCTATGTTTTTGTTTTTTTTTTTTGTACTTTTAATGTTTTTTTAAAGGATCTCGATATATGTAGCTTCGTATTGAAAGAAAAATCGTTTTCCTCATCACCAACCGTTTTCCAGAAGAAAAAAAATTCGGAATTTAGCTATATTTTTGGGTCTGTAGGTAGAGGTAGCCTCTTAAGGTTGCTCAGCTAACACGAAATAGTAAGCATTTGCTGAAATTTTTTGAGGATATTTGGGAACAGGTGTTACGACTCCGTGTAAAATTTCAAGTTCTTCCTCTGCGTGGTTGTTGAGCAAATCATTATTGAAGTTAGGCTCTTATACGCTGCGACATAGCAAAAGCTTCATGAGAACTCTAATACGACTGTCGCAACATAATAAAAATAGTAAGAATTTAATGGAAACAGGGGGACAAAATTCTTGAGATTTTTATAAATAATTTCAACGAAGAGTACAGCTTTTTGTCTTTCTCGTTATCGAGATATTCGTGCAATAAAACAAGAAATTTCAGCTGATTCGCGTAAAACGATAAAGCGCCCTACGGCACGTGACAACGCTGCTGTCAAATCGGCCATTTTGAATAGGCTCCAAAATTTGAAACGCTCGAACTATTGCTTCCTTGATATAAATTTCTTACCGCGCTTTGATAAAGAGTATTAAAAATTTTGAATCATTCTTTAGAAGCTGCAGTGCATGTATTTCGACATAACCTTCAAATCAATTACGCGCAATCCCTCAACTGCGCCTTCATTTTCCAGCTCAACTACTTTTTTCTGCCGCTTTCCAGGTTGTACTTGCTCCAACCGTCGATAGTACTGTTTTTCAGCATGCATTTTTCCCTTCCATCTTTTTCATTTTCGGCGAACAAAAAAATTGGAATTCGCAAAAGATGTTTGACAGTTACGCGGTCATGATGTGGCGTTCGTATTTGAGCTCAGTGACCCTAGTTACTGAGTACTAAGTTTGCACCATTTCAACTTGCTTAATAACTTATTCGCGATGTAAATAAACAAAAAAGATTAATAACATTTCTAAACAGTCAATTCAGTCAAAACAGCATTCCACATATTTATTCGCTAAAATTTATTTATTTTTCGTAACCGAAAATTTGATTATTCCGGGCTGGCAGCAATTAGAGGCGCCCGTGTTAAAGGTGTTAAGCCACAGTAACGGGTATAAAATCATGCGCGAATTTAACCATTTGTTTCGTATGAAAAAGCGATTCACTCATAAAATTAATTACATACCTATTTAGTATGACTATCAAGCTGTTAGAAAATATATACATTTTTCTTTCGATGTACAAAATAGCCGACTACTCAAAACTTCTCGAAACAGCTTTTTTCCAATTGGCGTGACAAATAACTTCAACAATTTTCATTTGATTTGCATCAAATTTAAAAGTTATGTTCCTAATTGCATTTCGCAGAGAAGTACGTACGGAATTTCTGATTAATCGAAAACTTTTCATTTTATGAGCAGTTTATGAGCAGTTATAACGAAATTTTTTACTGAAAATTCATTTCTTAAGTTCAAATACCTACAACTTTTGAATAAATCAATACTTTTTTAATTCCGTACGTACTTCTCTAGGTATTCTAATGTAGATTGACGAAAATTTTTGTTTTTTGTTCTTGGTAAAAAATTGTGGATACTAAATGGCACGCTGCATAGCGCCTAAAAAAAGATAACAGAAGAAAATATTAGACAAAAAAATATGTATATATATTTTCTAACTCTTCTTCGTAGAGGGAAAGACTTGGGGTACTTTCGTCGTCGCTCCTGAGGACAAAACTTTCGATGCTCTCGTCCTCGTCCTTTTCGGAGCCACGCAAAGACGGACCGGCTCCCGCCGTTTAGCCTTCTCTGCTGAAACACGTTTGCCAAAACGTGCCTTTGCCAAAATGTTCTGGCGACCAACAAAGCGAGTCAGAGACGAGGATTGGTCTTCGCCTTTTTTTGTTCGTATATAGTGCTCTGTCGGACCGAGCGACCTCCGGTTGAATGTACGCGACGAAAGAAGCGTATGTTGAACATTTTTCACAACACATTTGAACCTGTCGACCTTCACTGATTTGTACAACCCACGTGATCGATAAACCGTGCGAAATTTGAACCGAAATGCAAACGAAGGAAGACTATAGGTCCAGACTAGAGGCCAGATCGCGCGCAAAAGGTACCCCCTCTCTAGACTCTTGCGCGCCCATCACACAATCATAGCAGCGCGTGTCCGTGAGCGGGCGCCGCTCGGACATATTCGGAAACAGCCGAGCACCGACGAAGTTTTCCGACCGCGCCTTCGGCTGCTACACGATATAAATGGACGATGAGCACGTTCATGTGCGACCAAGCCAAAACGAAGGCTTCGAGGGAAAAAGCAATCTGCGCACGACTCTCGCGTGACGTCACTCGACGGGCGCGCGCGAGGCTTTTAGATGATTTCAATGCTTATTTAGCTCTTGATTCTCTGTGTTATTAATGTATACAAAAAAATGTATCGCGCACTCTGATCGCTTATTTTTTTAGTTTATACGTTAATTTAAATATAATAATAAATCTAAATTACAACTTATTTATCTTCTAAAAAATTGTTTACGCTTTCCTCATACCCGTCCTTATGCCAAATAAATTATAATTCATAAAAGTAAGCGGAACTATATTTATATTCGTATTATTATATTAATTCTTATACTTTCATCAAGCGATAAAGCATTATCCCCAAAAACAAGCCAATCTCATCCATCCGGCCGCGATTCGTCAGTACCAGAAAGTGCACATATTCTACAAGCGATGAGATGGTCCCGTTGGTAGCGTTTCTGGCTTCAGCCCGCAGGGGCGCGGGATCGTTCCCCGCGCTCAGTCCTTTTTATTTATTTATTACTATTACTATTAATTCTTATTTGATTACTTATTTTTATTAGTTATCATTACTATTTTAATTAGTTATCTTTTAGTGTCGAAAAATGTATCGCGCACTCCGACCGCTTATTTTATTAGTTTGTACGTTAATTTAAATGTAATAATAAATCTAAATTACAACTTATTTATCTTCTGAAAAATTGTTAGCGCTTTACTCACACCGTCCCTAGGCCAAATAAATTATAATTCATAAAGTAAGCGGAAATATATTTATAGTCGTATTATTATATTCATTCTCGTAAGTCACGATTCGCGGCCGGATGGATGATTGGCTTGTTTTTGGGGATAATGCTTTGTCGCTTGATGAAAGTATATGAGATAAATATAATAATACGAATATAAATATATTTCCGCTTACTTTTATGAATTACAATTTATTTGGTATAGGGACGGGTGTGTGGGAAATATAATAATAATTTAGATTTATTATTATATTTAAATTAACGTACAAACTAATAAAATAAGCGGTCAGAGTGCGCGATAAATTTTTCGACACTATAAGATTACTAATAAAAATAATAAAAATAACTAATCAAATAAGAATTAAAAGTAACAAAAATTTTTAACAAAGCACTGAGCGCGGGGAACGATCCCGCACCCCTGCGGACCGAAGCCAGGAACGCTACCAACGGAACCATCTCATCGCTTGTAGAATATGTGCACTTTCTGGTACTTATGATTCGCGCCCGGATGGATGATTGGCTTGTTCTTGTGGATAATGCTTTATCGCTTGATGAAAGTATGAAAATTAATATAATAATACGAATATAAATATATTTCCGCTTACTTTTATGAATTACAATTTATTCGGCATAGGGACGGGGGTAGGTAAAGCGTAAACAATTTTTTAGCAGAGAAATAAGTTGTAATTTAGATTTATTATTATATTTAAATTAACGTGCAAACTAATAAAATAAGCGATCACAGTGCGCGATAAATTATTCGACACTTAACCCTTTGACTGTCAGGGACACGCATATGGCCAAAAAAAGTCGAGCCATTTTTGTGTCATGATGATACACATGTGGGCATTTGAAAAAAAAAAACATATTTCTACTACAGCAATTTTACTATAATTTAGTAAATCATAGGTTTTGAGATCGCTGAATCGGAATTTGAAATCAGATTTCCAAAATACAAAATGGCGAATCCAATATGGCGGACGCAAATTCAAAAAATGGTTTGATTCAGACGAAAGTGAGTGTTTGAGGGTTTTTGAGGTCGCTAAATCCGAATTTGAAATCAGATTTCTGAAATTCAAAATGGCGGACCCAATATGGCGGACGCAAATTCGACAAATCGTTCGATTCCGACGAAAGTACGTACCGTATAGTTATTGAGGTCGCTGAAACCGAATTTAAAATCGGATTTCCAACATTCAAAATGACGGATCAACATTCAATATGGCAGACACAAATTCGACAAGTAGTTTGATTTCGACAAAAATTTGTATCTTTAGGATGGTTATGGTCGGGAATGTCGAATTTGTGTCCTAACTTCAAGTATGGGACGCTCGGATACAATATAATGAATAAAAATTTAGCAAATCATGTATGACAATCTATCCATAGTAACAAATGTAAAAATACTTTTTTGGTTTTATATCCCGCTCTTTGCCGAGCTCAGAGTCACGAATCGAGGACGTGGCGGTCATTGACTCCGATTATGTATTTTTTTTTACTTTTTGTGCTTTTTGTATTTTCATTCTTTATGTGCTTTTTGTATTTTTTCAAATTTCTTGTTTCCATTCATATTTTCTTTTTTTTCTCGTATTTGCCGTATTCATTTTTTTATATTTTTGCAACTTAAAAAATTTGTTTTTCTTTTGTAGTTTTATTTTTTTTTCAATTGTAATTTTATTCTTTTTTTTGTTGTCTGTATCTATTGCTTTTTTTCATTCTGTGTGGATTTTTTTTCATTAATTTATATATTTTATTCTATGTTTGGATAACAAATGAAAAGAATTTCAGTATTTCACCTGATCATACCGTTATTCGTGGTACTTCTGGAAGCAAGGTACCGCACACAGTGGAACGTTACCACAATCTTTGCACATAAAGAATGTTGATTTCCTTTGTTTTCTGGAGTAACATTCAGTGCAACGCTTTCTTATCTACTTATCGTCTGAAATATAGAATCGATAGGGACTTCGTGACGAGCCCAGAGGATTTTTGGGTTTACAATCATACTCTTTAGATGATGTGTGTTGATCACAATGATCTTCTAACAGCTCTGTTGCCAGTGCACAATGAAACTGTAAAGAAGTCATTTTTTTCGAGTCAGTTTAGAGATGATTATAGACGACGGAAGCATTATAAATTGCAGTATCGAATAAATGAAAGTATAATTTGTGATGCCACTTGACGGTCGTGTGAATTGTTTCGTACGAAGAAATAGACTGATCTGTTTATGTCTACATCTCCCATATTGTTATCATCTCCCATATTGTTATTACAAGAAATAACAACATTTGGCTTCATGATCTGTTTCTTGGTGAGCTTAGTCTTTAGTCCACGTCAAAATTCTCGCTAGACATTCACATTGTTTATATTATTATTAATATTATGTTAAATGATTTCTCGCATTTCGTCGCTCGAATTCAAATCAACTCAATCATACTAAAACTGAAAACCTTTCCTGTCATATTGGAGCCACCATTTTGAATTTTGGAAATCTGATTTCAAATTCGGATTCAGCGACCTTGAAAACCCTATAGTACTCACTTTCGTCGGAATCAAACCATTTTTTAAATTTGCGTTCGCCATATTGAATCCGCTATTTTTAATTTTGGAAATCCGATTTCAGATTCAGATTCAGTGACCGTAAGAACCGTCACACTGAAATTTTAGCGTAAATCTGTGAAGATTTTTTTTTAACACAAAAGTGGCATAACCATCTAATTTTCGCCTGACTGCGAAGGGGCTAAAGATAACTAATTAAAATAATAAGAATAACTAATAAAAATAACGAATCAATTAAGAATAAATACCAATAATAAATTTAAAAAAAAATACTGAGCGCGAGGAACGATTCCGCGCCCCTGCGGACCGAAGTCAGGAACGCTATCAACGGGACCATCTTATCGCTTGTAGAATATGTGCACTTCCTGGTACTGACGATTCGCGGCTGGATGGATGATTGGCTTTTTTTTTTGGGCATAATGCTTTATCGCTTGATAATAGTATATGAGAATGAATATAATAATGCGAATATAAATATATTTCCGCTTACTTTTATGAATTACAACTTATTTCGCATAGGGACGGGTGTGAGTAAAGCGCAAACAATTTTTAAACAGATAAATAATTTGTAATTGAGATTTATTATTACATTTGAATCAACGTACAAACTAATAAAATAAGCGGTCGGAGTGCGCGATAAATTTTCCGACACTAAAAGATAACCAATTAAAATAGTAATGATAACTAATAAAAAATAACTAATCAAATAAGAATTAATAGTAATAATAATAAATTTAAAAAAGCACTGAGTGCGGGGAACGATCCCGCGCTCCTGCGGCTTCGGTCCGTAGGGGCGCGGGACCATCTTATCGCTTGTAGAATATGTGCACTTTCTGGTACTGACGATTCGCGGCCGGATGGATGATTGGCTTGTTTTTGCGGATAACGCTTTATCGCTTGATAAAAGTATGGGAATTAATATAATAATACGAATATAAATATATTTCCGCTTACTTTTATGAATTATAATTTATTTGGCATAAGGACGGGTGTGAATAAAGCGTAAACAATTTTTTAGAAGATAAATAAGTTGTAATTTAGGTTTATTAGCATATTTAAATTAACGTATAAAATAAAAAAAATAAGCAATCAGACTGCGCGATACATTTTTTTGTATACATTAATAACGCAGAGAATCAAGAGCTAAATCAGCATTGAAATCATCTAAAAGCCTCGCGCGAGTCGTGCTCAGATTGCTTTTCCCTTCGAAGCCTTCGTTTTGGCTTGGCCGCACATGAACGTGCTCAGCGTCCATGTATTGGTTTAGCTGCCGAAGGCGCGGTCGGGAAACTTCGACGGTGCTGGGCTTTTTCCGAAGATGTCCGAGCGTCGCTCGCTCACGGAGACGCGCTGTTATGATTGTGTGGTGGGCGCGCAAGAGACTAGAGAGGGGGTAACTTTTGCGCGCGATCTGGCTGCACTGTCTGCCCCTCGCAAATCGCGCTCGCTCGACAGGCGATCCGGCAGTTTCTCCCGCGCGCGCAATTGGTAAGCCTTCGCCTTGATTTCGGCTGGTTCCGGTATAAAAAATATAAAAAATTACAATTCGGCTGGTTCCGGTAATAAAAATATAAAAAATTACAATAAAGTTTTATGGTGTTGAAGTTCGTTGGAATAATACGACAGTATTATACGTTCGTTTTTCTTCATACCTTTTTTATCCACATCCATAAATTTAGCGCACTATTTACCACGAATTGTGATTGAAGTGGAATTCCTTTGAATAATCAAGCGTACTGCCTCTAAAATGTGTTCCGCGAAATTTTAATTGATGAGCCGTCGGCACCGTCATCTTTTCGAATTTTTATTTACGTATCTATACAGGTCAAACTTGTTGTTGACTTTTATTGACATTCATTGGAAAAGAAAACCAATCACGATATTGATGTTTGCAACGTGGTAACAAAATGGAAATAATGCTCTTGAATTGCCTATTTTATTTTTGCATATTTAGGTCACGTGAATCGTCCAAACAGTTTTTTTGGCATCATTTTTGGAAACCTACAGTGTAACTTGCAAAAACTATTTCGGATAATGATAAAAAAGATATGAAGAAAAAACAACTGTCGTATTATTCCAACGAACTTCAACACCATAAAACTTTATTGTAATAAAGTAACTTTATTACAATAAAGCTTTATTGTAATAAAGTTTTATGGTGTTGAAGTTCGTTGGAATAATACGACAGTTGTTTTTTCTTCATATCTTTTTTATCATTATCCGAAATAGTTTTTGCAAGTTACACTGTAGGTTTCCAACAATGATGCCAAAAAAACTGGACGATTCACGTGACCTAAATATGCAAAAATAAAATAGGCAATTCAAGAGCATTATTTCCATTTTGTTACCACGTTGCAAACATCAATATCGTGATTGGTTTTCTTTTCCAATGAAAGTCAATAAAAGTCAACAACAAGTTTGACCTGTATAGATACGTGGAATCCAACGGTTCGCGTTGATGTTATTTTTGTTTGTTTTCGACCTCTGAACATTGGCGTCGGTGTGTATAGGCCATCCTACGTAAACTTACCGTTGTCGTTTCTACCAAAATAACGTCACGAATTAATCATTTCAAAACTTCGGAAGTTCACGAAAGGCCATAGCCGGGTAAGTAGGGAAAAATTGTCCCCGAATTTTCTCCAGCGAAATTAGGAGTATATTCTGAGGTATAAAAAAAAAACAAATTTTCTGAAAATTTCATCCCCGTCAACGCAATGGTTTTGGAGAAATGAATTTTTTTTCAAATAAACAAAATAAAAATTCCGGAAACGCTTCAGTGGATCGATTCGATTTTTTTGGTACTTGTTACGATCAAACGTGTTACGAAATAAAATTATAGAACATCTTGCGAAAGCTTAAGGTTTAAAAAAAATAATGTTCCTTGTTTTATTTTTTTTACTATAATCCACTTGGGGTACAATAACGAAGTTTTTTTTCATATAATCTTTGGGCACCTTATTACATTATATAATTTTTTCAAAATGATCGGTTTGGTACGCCACAGTGAAAAAAAAAGAAACACACTTTATTGATATGTTTTAGTTATATAGACTTTATTGATATATTTTAGTTATATATCTATATAACTAAAATATATCAATAAAGTGTGTTTCTTTTTTTTTCACTGTGGCGTACCAAACCGATCATTTTGAAAAAAATTATATAATCTAATAAGGTGCCCAAAGATTATATGAAAAAATTTTCGCTATTGTTCCCCAAGTGGATTATAGTAAAAAATAATAAAACAAGGAACATTATTTTTTTTCAGACCTTAAACTTTCGCAAGATGTTCTATAATTTTATTTCGTAACACGTTTGATTGGAACAAGTACCAAAAAAAAATCAAAACGATCCACTGTACCGTTTCCGAAAAAAAAATTTTTTTTTTGATATTTAAAAAAAATTCATTTTTCTAAAGCCATTGCGTTGACGGGCATGAAATTTTCAGAAATTTTTTTTTTTATACCTCAGAATATACTCCAAATTTCGCTGGAAAAAATGAAACTTCAGTCATATGAGGACTGTTATAATCGTACTAATAAACTGCATTTTCCATGCCTCACGTAGAGTCGGCGCAATGCTGCTGTTTCAGCAGAACGGTGAGCCTATTCTATTTCATTTGATTAATATCGAAGATGCAGAACGTGCCGCACTGACACATCTAATAGAGGTAAGTTTTTGCTTTTGTACCGTCGATTGGTCCCTATATTAAAATCTGGAATGGCCACTGGCTGTTTACTTTTCAGAGCGAAGGCGGCGGGGTAACTGACAACGACGACGTCACTGTCAAATTCACCTCCAGAGACGCTTACGTTAGGAATGGCCCACTGGTCCGAGCCAAAATATACGACATAAAATTCATCGAAGAATGCATAAGACAACAAAAGATCGTGAGACCAGAAGATTACAGGTATGTGTAAAATGTAATATCCTCAACGATGCTGTGTCTCCACTTTGTCAACTTTGTCGAGCGTATGTTTGTAGTAACTGCGCACTGTCAATAACAGTGCAAAGAACTCTGCATAAATAATGCAAAACAAAATTTGTTTGCATTTTTCATTGCATTTCTCTATTTGTCAATTCAAGTTTAAAGAAAAGAAAAAGACTGATTACGTACTTCTTCTCCGAGCCGATAATTAAGGGGTTAGGTTACTGTGAGGGACCCAAAAATTGGGGGCAATTGAAGAAATCAATTTTGGAGGAATAAGTAAGATGATTAAAAAATCGGTTGGACATTTATTTGTATGTACATTAGACTGATTTTAAAAAAAAATATTTTTTTTCCTTCGGGATTCTCGTGCTATTGTTGGGCACTAATAAAAGAAAATTTCTCTAAAAAGATGGGCGCGGTCACTCAATTTTTAGAGGTGGCTATCTCGACTTTTTTGTATTTGAATTTTTTTTAACGAACGTATTGCATTTAAGCATAGTCACGGCTTCGGGTTCCGGATAAAAATCACATCCAGCAGCTATTTCGTAACAAAAATAAACTCTAACAATTTGAAAAGATTGCAATATTCACAATTTAAATCCAGGTAGATCAATAATGGCGTCTATACTACTCTCTTTATTCATGTAGATTTATTTATACGCATTAACATTTCGCACTTTTTACAAAAAATTAAATTATAAACTTTTATTCATAAATCGTATATTTACATTTTCAAAATGCTACACTTATATTATCTTCAAACTCATTTATATTTCTTCCCAGCCACTGTACATAAAATCGCGCATACCACTGCGCAAGTCACTGCGCATCCGTGGCGCCATTTTGTATTGGCGCAGCGCATTTGTAAGTGGTGTTGTTTTTTTTTTCAATGTGGCTCAAGTGAAGACAATTTTAAACAATGGCTCGGAAAAACGAAGACAACACAATTTGGCTAATCGGCAAGGAAATTCCGAAAATAAGTACCCGTCATTTACCGTAAAATCGGAAAGTTTTCAGTTTGTTCTTTTACAAACATAAGAGAGAACAACTGACCATAAATGAATACAAACATAAGAGAGAACAACTGACCATAAATGAACATAAGAGAGAACAACTTTCCATCTAGTCTGGAAAAAACTTTTAAACAATCGGGTTAAAAAGAATTTGCCCTCACAGATATTCAAGGAGCGTAAATTTAAGAGAGATTTGGACAAACTGTTCAACGTTGCACATTTTCGTTCTGCCCAAAATGTTAACGAACTTGAGCGGTTATTTTTGCTATCACACGTTTCGATTATTTCTCCATTGTGACGGCAACTTCTTTTAAACCCGATTTTTTTTAAGTTTTTTCCAGACTAGATGGAGTTTTATTTATTTCAAGATTGCGTTATTCAATCGACGTGTTGGAATTTCAGCACATTTCCATTGTTTGAAAACTTCATTCATCGTTTCGTGTGCACTTCGGCGTATGGTCAGTTTTTCTCTGTTATGTTTGTAAAAGAACAAACTCAAAACTTTCCGATTTGACGGTAAATGACGGGTACTTATTTTCGGAATTTCCTTGCCGATTAGCCAAATTGTCTTGTCTTCATTTTTCCGAGCCATTGTTTAAAATTGTCTTTAATTGAGTCACATTGAAAAAAAACAACACCACGATGCGCGATGTTATGCACAGTGGCTAGGAAGAAATATAAATGAGTTTGAAGATAATATAAGTGTAGTATTTTGAAAATGTAAATACTAGATTTATGAATAGAAGCTTATAATTTAATTTTTCGTAAAAAGTGCGAAATGTTAATGCGTATAAATAAATCTACATGAATAAAGAGAGCATAGACGCCGTTATTGATCTACCTGGATTTGAATTATGAATATTGCAATCTTTTCAAATTGTTAGAGTTTATTTTTGTTACGAAATAGCTGCTGGATGTGATTTTTATCCGTAACCCGAAGCCGTAACTATGCTTAAAAGCAATACGTTCGTTAAAAAAAATTCAAATACAAAAAAGTCGAGATAGCCACCTCTAAAAATTGAGTGACCGCGCCCATCTTTTTAGAGAAATTTTCTTTTATTAGTGCCCAACAATAGCACGAAAATCCCGAAGGAAAAAAAAATAATTTTTTTTTTTTGAATCAGTCTAATGTACATATACAAAGTTGTTGTACAAAATTTGATCAAACAATATTGATAATTAAAGACCTTTGAACGTGAGGGGCTCAACGGTATACACGATTTTTGCCACCCGGTTGATTTGGAACAAAAAAAACCTTTTTTTCCCAAAATAGATAATATTGGCCAAGACCTGACTGAGCCTTTTTTTTGTTATCGTGTTTCAATCATAAGAAAAAATGTTTTGAATGTTTTCTTATATTTTTCGAGGAAAAATTACATAATCATTGTTAACCGTTCGAGGTCAGATTGTCGGCCTTTAACTTCGTGGTCACATGGGTTCCACGGGACCCCACCCGCGACTTTGAGCAAAAATTAGTATAAGTTGTTGACGGCCAAGGGGGGCAGGGCTGGTCTGCCTTGTAAGGCCGCTTTGGAGTGTCCTTTGTGAGTACCAATTAGGGGAAATAAAATCGGGCGGGCGCTGGGGTCGTTCGGACGCCACGTAACCTGCACGTATATTTTTTCGTAAAAAGTGGAATTTTTTTCTGCATGGGAGCAGTCTACGTAATGCAAGTATGAATATGAGAACGGTAAAATCTTCAATTTGAGTTGCCTCAGGCGACGAACGAACGTTCGTCATGTCATGTACATGAAGTTTCCATCGTTGCTATACAACGATTTCATTTTTTTTTCAATTTTTTAATTTCCTATTTTTTCTTGGTCAGTTCGGCTCTAGTTGCTAAAAAAAGATGGTAAAATGAATAAAAAGCATTTACGGCCACCGGGAGCAACCTGTATAGGGGGTGAATCGTGAAAAAAACGAAAAAAAATTCTATGTCCTGCGCGTTTGATATAATCGTTTTTTTATTGGCGTTTCGTGGAAAGTGGCCCAAAAGGTCCCTATCAAAAAAATACCGACCCTCTAAATGTTCCGGAACACACCCTTATCGGGGGGTGAATCTTGAAAAAAAAAACAAAAAATTTCTGTGTCCTGCGCCTTTGATATAATCGTTTTTTTTATTGGCGTTGCATGGAAAGTGGCCCAAAAGGCGCCTCTAAAAAAAATACCGACCCTCTAAATGTTCCGGAACACACCCTTGTCGGGGGGTGAATCTTGAAGAAAACAAAAAAAATTCTATGTCCTGCGCGTTTGACATAATCGTTTTTTTTTATTGGCGTTGCGTGGAAAGTGGCTCAAAAGGCGCCTATCAAAAAATACCGATCCTCTAAATGTTCCGGAACACACCGTTATCGGGGGGTGAATCTTGAAAAAAAAACAAAAAAAAATTCTATGTCCTGCGCGTTTGATATAATCGTTTTTTTTATTGGCGTTGCGTGGAAAGTGGCCCAAAAGGCGCCTTTCAAAAAAATACCGACCCTCGAAATGTTCCGAAACACACCCTTATCGGGGGGTGAATCTTGAAAAAAAAACAAAAAAAAATTCTATATCCTGCGCGTTTGAAATAATCGTTTTTTTTATTGGCGTTGCGTGGAAAGTGGCCCAAAAGGCGCCTATAAAAAAAATACCGACCCTCTGAATGTTCCGGAACACACCCTTATCGGGGGGTGAATGTTGAAAAAAAAACAAAAAAAAATCTTTGTCCTGCACTGAAAAAAAAATTCGTTCATCCATCCAAAATTCAGTTTTTTTAACAAAATTGTATCTTTAAATACGTTCAACTTGATTTTTGATTGGCATAACAAAACAGTATAGTTGGGCAGTAACCAAAGATACATTTTAACTATCTGCATGAATGTTCAATTTAAAAGTGTTCATTCCCTCGAACAAAATGATCGGTTGGTAAATGAACATATTTATATGAGACAAGATTGTACTTCTTCAATTCAAGAAATCTCTGTTCGATTACCAAATGTAAATTTCGTTGTAATTAAAAAATTGTTTGAAACAATTATATATAGAGTCTCGAAAAAGAAATAAACGATTGAATCAAGTGGAATTCAGTTAAAATAATTATTATAATGTTATTCAAATACGTTAATCATGTTACTTGAACTAAGTTTACAGATAATTCAACTTTTCATACGATTATCGTAACACATTACAAGTTTGATCTGAGGAAATATTTTGTTCATTTTTTCGGATATTTCGACTTTAAACATACTGATTCAGTTCTGTAGACTTTTCCAAAGATTTGTGTGTTCAAATGTTTTGTTGAAATAAACGAAAATCCATTTCAATAAAATCAACATTGTTTTGCGCTAACAGAATAATTAATTGTTGGCGATGTAGAAGTATAATTGAATAGACAAAATGCATAGTATTTATGACAACGCATTTAGTACGATGAACCATTTTGCTTTGCAAAGATAACTGAACTTGTGTGTGTATGCTCAAACATATTTTTTTTCCAATTCAGGTACACTTTCTTCACTTGACAAAGCAATTTTTAGAGATGCACGCAACATTTTGTTGGTTGTAGTTATTGATTTGTTGACCCAACTTAATAAATCTTCGTTACGAATAATTATTAGTTTGAATATTAACAATTATGCAGTTAATATTCAACTGAAAAAAACTGTTATTGGTCATTACTATTGCAAATATTCATATCCTGAAATGTTATCTGTTTTATTAAATATCAACTGATAATTGTTAATATTAAATAAAACTAAGACAATATTCCCAGACACAAATATTTGCAATTGTAATGACCAATTGCAGTTTTTATATTTTTTGATAGCTGTGTTATCGAATAATGGAATGAAAAATAAGTTTATGTAAAAATTAAGAAATGTCATGTTTATTAAAGAAGTAGGAACATTGGCATATACATATGTATTCTTATTCGTAGGAACACATTACATATACCGAAGTAGGACCATATTACATATACAGAAGTAGGAACATTTTACATATGTATTCTTATTCGTAAAGTATATACGCTTTCCCGTCTGCCATTGTCATCACGTTTTTCGGATTATAACTAAATAAATCATCGAAATTAATATATTGCCATTCACGTGTCTCTTGAATTTCGAAAGCCTATACATGTTTATAACTACTTTTAGTGATAAATTTTGTACAAAGAAATGCAACTTGACCCATTTGTTCGATAATAAAATAATGCAATTTACAAAATGTCGTCAAATTGCCGTTGTAATCAGTTGCTACAGCATGACCCTTGTAATAAACGACGCCCTTCATTTTTACCCATGAATCCAAAATTTGAGTACACTCCACATTCGGTGGTACGACATGTTTAAACATGCTAACTTCTCTCAAATCATCATTTTTTTTTCTAATGTGGGCCCCAAACTCAACCTACTAGAAAATCCCTCTCTCTTGAGAAAACGATCAGACAACGTGAGTTGATGTCGCAGTGCCAGTGTGTAAGGGCAATTTTTCCGAGACGTAATCGTTTTTGCATTATCTTTAAATAATTTATGTTTCGCTTCAAAACGAAAAGCTGTCAAATTACTGAGAGGTCCCATTCTTCTTAAAAGTCGAGGGTAATGCAATAAGAAGTGATGCTTTGGCTTGAGTGGCTCGGAAAAAATGTTTAAATATTGAGTATGGTGTTCAGATATAAGCGTTTGTAACAGTATGGTGTTCAGATATAAGCGTTTCTATTGTATCGAACGTAATCGATGGACTCATTATTGTGCCAATGATTTCGCGCAAAGTTAAAAAAGATCCCAAGCTTCATGATTTACAGGCACAAGACCCCCAACGAGAATACCGAAATGTTCAATTAAGAAAACCATTTCTGATGCAGAGATAACTAGGTATTCTGAACGAAGAGATTTGATCGAAATTGAAATTGGCACATTTTTTGAAAAGGTTCTACCGTAATCCGTATGCTGTATACGCGAATTTAAAATGTCCGAAGAGAAACAACGTTCCTTCGAGATGAAAATATTGAGAAGTTTAGGGATTTCGTACCTGCAAATGCCCTCGAAAATATCATGCATGACATCAACTGTTGCATTTTCAATTACGTGAAAATGATTTATTTCGTTAAAAACACATACTTCTTTGATACCAAAGGAGTGGTTTACGGAATGGTCTGAATAATTTTCGACTGTTCGTAATAGTTCAGGATTTTCTTTAACCATAGTTTTTCTTTCTTCTTTATTCGCTGTGCATATTCTGCAACAGTATTCTGCGTTGAAACTTCTCTCAAAACCGCATACACTATTGAGCCCAAGATTATCGCTAATAATTGCGAATAAATTAAAATATATCGTTCGTTCCTGACCATCAATGTTCACCACCAAGCCTTCTTTTGAGAGATCATTAATTTCCTCGATAATTTTGTGGAATATTCTTTCGTTTCCGACAAGATTAAAATGCTGTAGTATTCATATGGAATACACGCCAATGAGAGATAGACAGTACCAAATTTACGTACAGTAGCACAGGAACCGAGAGGATTATTAATTTCCATATCGTCAAAAAAAAGTATCAGAGGGAATATGTATTTATCTTGATATTTCGATTCGATCTTTTTCCATACCTCACCTTGAACATTTGATATTGTTGTTTTACTGCATTTGGATTTTTCTAGATGTGCCAAAATTGATGAAAAAACGTTAGGCAATTCCAAAAATTTCTTTAAGACCATTTTAATTGACACGAATTGAATGGTAGTTTCTGATATGACAGCCTTACGTTTGCCCAATACCAAATGAGAACTCAAAGATGAATGGACACACACCATTTGTGGTGGAATAAGTGAGCCTAAATTTTCGAAAAATTGTACAGACTTATAATCAGTTTTAAAATCATCAAAACCATGTGGAATGGAGTTGAGTAATTGAGACAGATGCGCTACAGTTTGTTGATGGTCCGTGGAAGAATTACATATTTGTTGCAAGATAGGTATCAGAGTTCGATTATATAAATGATCTACGTTGTCAATCAGTGAAGAAATAAGCGACCGTGGAAGGATTGGCACCGAGTACAGGTCAGAAACGAACGAAGTTATTTTCTTTTCTTAAAATGAACGAAAAATCTGCAACAAATGGTGTCGCCGATGATTGTTGATTTGGAAATGGCTCAGTTTGAGAGCAAGTACCAGCGGTAATATTGGAACCTGAGCTAGAACTGTATGGAGTTTCGCGTTCAGTACTGCAGCTGGGTGTTGGATTGTTACTTGGATTTAATTTTTCACTATCGGGATTTTCATATAACACAGAATGATTTAAAGATAAATGCCTTTTTAAACTGTAAAAATTATTAAAAGTTCTAGAGCATTCGGCTTGATTACAACGACAAGGTGACGACATTGAAACCTTGTGCTGCATTTTTACATGGTTTGCGAGAATTTCTACCGAAGAAAATGTCTTCGTACAGAAAGGGCACACAATCATCGTTAGACCTCAATCTAAGAAACTCTTGAAAAAAAAAATTGCTGTTTTATGGCAGAAAGAAAACTCTAAAATTAGTGAAAAATACGAACGGAGAGGTTCTATCACATCAGTTCTTATTTATAAACTATGGTAGAATGTTTCAATTTTTTGGTAGGCCAAATGACACAACATTTTATTATGTCAGATACTTAAAAAAAACTTGTTGATCTTCGTTAAAAAAGCGTACAAATTAGTACAGAAAAAAGTGGAATAAAGAGTAAAATAAAGATGCACGATGTTAAGAAACAAAACTCGTTACTTTTTGTATTTAAAAAAATGAATAAAAAACGCAAAAATCAGTAGAGACCAAACAATAGAGAGGTTACTATCGCGGCAATTTCTATTCGTAGACCGGTAGAGTACATTTCAATTTTTTGAGCGGAAAAAAATGATGTATCATTTTATTGTGCGCAAAAAATGATGCAAAGAGCAGGAAATAGGTAGAAACAAAAGAATTATCAAGTTTTCTACCGCCTCAAACAGTATCCATTTCCGATCGATTTACGTGCGCTGATATGTCATTCATCATTTCGGTGACGTGTGGTGGAATTTTGTCTCGGCTCGATTCGTAGCCGTAAATCAACCACTGTATTAAAATCCACAAATATGAACTGGCAAGCGGATAGTGGAGATCTAACGTGTGAAATGCTTTATAGCATGCATCTATAGCCTCCAAGGTTGTAGACACCGCGTACAAAGTCTTATCGATGCAAACAAAAAGCTCGGTCACTTTTGAGATTGTTGAGCCTACCACGATAATATAGGGCTGCACCGTCACTCCAAGACTGGCCGCCGCCGTTTGTTTGTCCTCTTGGACTTTGGTGGTGTCGGATAATTGCTGTAAAACGATAAAAAATGAAATTAGTTTAAATGTAGCTGGTTTTTTAATACATATACACATAGATTATTTATTTTTTTGTACGAATAAACATTGCTTTAAATGTATAAATTGAAAAAGATTTGTAATTTTCTGAGCAAAGAAATCGAAAAAAAATCTTATACTTACTGGTGTATGCACTACCATACTATCTTTCGATTCGGTTATCGACGGCTTCCACTGGTTTTTTTTGTCCTGAACCGAGACTTTGGTGGCAGCAAGTGCGACAATAGCTTCAACTCAAGAAAGATCCTACCGTCTGTAAATTTGGAAAGTAAATGAATAAATAAAGTATAAGAATTATATAAAACAGTAATAATAAAAAAAACTTACTCTCATTACCGTCCGGACTTTCAGCATTCTGATTACTTCCATCAGTCTTACTCTGCTCTTGCAGATTTTCGATTATTTCGAATAAATCCATTGCATTTCGATCGTCTCGTTTTGGAGGTCTGGCCGCTAGAAATTTTTTAAAAAATTCGCCCCAACTTGCGGCCGTCAATTTTTTGGCTGGGTGATCCAACGAAAGGAAATCCTCTTCAAGGAGTACGGGCGCGTTTGGATGCTTGAGAATTGGCCACAGCTCGAAAATTTTCCCCGGCGTCAATGTCCGATCTTTTTTCAATATGTTTCGTCGATATTCTGTTGTCAATTTCCACTTGGCAAGCACGACTTCCCAAGGACATGAGTGTTTCTTCAGCCAGTCTATTGCTTCTGATATTTCTTCGTAGGCTCTAAAAATTTGCCGCAAGATCAGTATTTATTTGCTATACAATTACAACTATTTATGATATAGATAATATTAATATTTGTGTACTGAAAAAATGGTTATACCTGCACCTTCCTTCGTATCAGTCGATTTGTTTTGTTCGTGTGTGTTTGGAGTAGACAATTGTTTAAGACGACGAATTCTGTTGCGATACCTGTCGACTAATTTTTCTCGTGCGATAATCGATTTGCCGGCTCCCGATTTTTTTTTTTTTTGGTATCGCTGGTACAAAATACGTGCCTTTAGATTCCGTTGGGAATAGGGTGACGATAGCTGTAGCTATGTGGTCCAAGTCCTCGTTTGTCAAACTACAATCAATCATTTCAACTATTTTTTTACATTGTGCACTTGAAAACACATGTTTCCCATTACTAGATACATACATTTGTTATAAGCTATAAATTCAAGGAACTTTAAAATTTTGAAAAAATATCAGAGAACAACAATTGCGTTTGAAACAGAAACTGCTTGTGAGTATGTAAACAAAATTTTTTCTCGGTAAAAAAATAAAAATGGAATACCGCTTCGTTTTAGACATTAGGTCGACCAGAATTATTTCAACAAGAAGACCACGTGTTTTTTTATTCAGAGATTTCGTCTTCTTGTACGTTTTTATTGTTGTTCTCCCTTCTGGACTTTTCTTTAAAATATTTGTAATATTCATCGTCTTGGTCCGCAAGCTTAACGCGGATTCATCACTGGATGCCTCTTGCTAACTTATTTCAAAATCCATTTCTGTATGAGGCTGATTTACGTCTATTTCCGAAAGTATTTTTTTGGTCTGTAGTGATAAAAAAAACTGTTAATTTGGTACATATGTAAATAATACGAGGAGTCTCAAAAAATTTGAGCAAAATGTAGATTTTTGTTTCTGAGATTTGTTAAAATAGTTGCAATTTTTTTGTTAAAAAATTGGAAATAATAAAAATGCGTCCATTTTGGAATACTTGTTAATACAAATAATTTGAATAATTTTCAAAAGAATTTCCCACTCAGAACTTGCAATTTCTACACTGAGAAAAAAGAATCGCTGAATGTGCAAAATGCATTTTGTTATTTCAAAATTTTGTTGTTTTAACAATTGCTCAGACATGCTAAATAAGCAGATAGTTTAAATGTATCATTGGTACTGCCGAACTATACGGTTTTGTTATGCCAATCAAAAATCAAGTGCAACGTATTTAAAGATACAATTGTGTTAAACCAACTGAATTTTGGATGGAAGAACGAATTTTTTTTTCATTGCATTATCAACATTACATAATTTCTTTTAAAAAATGTGTAAAAAACACATGACATATTTTGAGAAAAAACCAATAACATTCAAGTATCGATGTTCGAAGATAGATATGAAAAATTAAATTTTTTTTTACATTGCAAGTAAGATGTTTTCATTTTTGAAACTGCTTTACGCATTCAAAGCGATGCAACTATATCGTAAGTGATCTAAATTTGCGTACACTGACTGCATGGGCTTCCTGCCCAAACGTTGACATCCACTTCTTTAAAAATTCCCATCTGAACCCAATGGCAGGGATCATTTCTTTGATTAAGTCCGGCGTTAGATGCAGCAACCTTTCATCGGTTATTGCATGATCTAAAATAAACATCGAATTCATATTTCTATTTTGCCTAAATTTTTTTGAAATGCAAAAAATAAGTTTATAAATCATCGTACCCGTGAGCTATGACTTGAAAAAAATAATATTAATTGTTTGAAATTGAGTTATTATAAATCAACGAACGCATTTCGTAATTTGCACTTAAATGTGTGTTAATTATTCTGGCAAATTTGATTAACAATGTATTGTCAATTTTTTTTTAAATCCTCGTCAAATCTATCTTTACTTCTTTGTTGCTTTCTCTCAAATCTCTCTTCTCCGGAAAGACTGTGACTAACAGTTACGAAACAAAAAATTTTTCAACTTTTTGTCGACATACGAATCCTCTCAACAGGGTTAGGCCAAAGAACAGATATTACATGGAACTCCACGGCCCGTGTTAATATTTGGCAGAAAAAATGTAGTTAGTATTTCTGCCGGTGGACTGCGCGGCGATGTATCGGTGTGCCACACACAATGATAGAGGTTCAAGGCACGCCTCTCGTGGTTGTCTCTCTCTCTCGCGTATGCCTATCGGGCTATAGTGCTGTCCCGCTTGTATTAATGGTCGACTGACCGACCCAGCCATGGAGCCTAGATACCAGGAGGTTCAGCGAGGCCTTTCAACTCGTCCCCAAAACGAGAAGGAGAAAGGATGGCGCTGGGGTGCTCCGCAACCTATATGTATATAGATATACGCTAAACATAGGTGTGATCTAAGACAGATCACAGATGATGTACCTAACCCTCATTAGTGTTAAGGGATAACACCACTCTAGGACTTTGGAAAGACGTTTTCTTTCCTAAAAATACTTTGGTGTCATAAAAACAATATGCAATTGGTCCTGTAGCGAATTTTTTTATTTAAAGGTTCAATTATCGATTTGGCCGCAGCGACTTGGACCGCGCGCTGAGTTGCTCGTACAACTTTAAACGCGTTTTTCTCGAAACCACTTTTTTCGATCTCGGAAGACGGATTACTCGACCACCTTTGCATGCATCGATTTTGATAGCACTTTTTTCGATCTCGGAAGACGGATTACTCGACCACCTTTGCATGCATCGATTTCGAGGTTGAAATTTTGATGGCAGCTTCACAATTATATTCTTTATGGGAGTACGTACCCGTTTTTTTTTTATTATATGTAAACTTCTTTTTATAAACAATTTACTGCTTTTTTGGCAAAAAATCGATTTATTTCCTTCAAAATGCGCTGTTTTTGCAAATCTGAAAGCAAATTTCTAGGTAGTCTCATAGCTAGAAATATATAAATTATCATTTTTATTGGTTTTTATTTCAGGTTTTATATTTTACGAGAAAACCGTTCTCCCGTGAAGCTATATGTAAAAAAAACACGTTTTTCTAGATGGGCTGTATCGCCGCCATTTTGAGTTTGAGATCGTTTCTCGCTTTTGCGTTTTTTTTTCCGAACCGTCGTGAGGAAATTATGAATCGGCGGATATTTCGACGTTTGATGTCACGATCGGTCTGTCGTGAGGTTAGAAACTCATCCGATCACTTTCACCTCGTTGACCAATATATTACTATATATGTCGGTCACGCTGCACCCCAGCGCCATCACTTCGGGACATTTTCGGGGACGCTTTTTTCAGCGCCTTTGCATTGCCGCTGAACCTCCTGGTATCTAGGCTCCATGGACCAAGCGTTGGGCGGTTCGGTAGGAGACAGCGCATCATTTAAAATCACGTTGAGATATTTCTGTTGCGGACGGCCGTATTTTAGGGGGGCATAAGGGGGGCCCTTCTGCATCAGTGATAAATTATAGTAGCGCTTAGTAAAAAATAAGTCACAATCAATTATTATACCCAACATTAAACAGGAATAAAAAAGTTTGCGCAAATTTAGTAGATTCAGACGTTTTTGCATTTTTCCTGAAAGGTTGCGGCTACGAAATTTTATTTAAAATATTTTGTTTAATCATTCGCTCCCCCCGCCCCCTGTTTTTATTTTCGTTACGGGATAAACTTCCGAAAAGCTATTACACTCGATTCGGCCGAAATTTTGCACAGATGTTCCATTTAATATATAAAGACATCCCCTGAAGGGATTTTTGGCGCGTTCCAATAGAAATCTAGTTTTAAAGTTTATTTTTTATCCCGCTCGACTATATCTATATCGCTCGCCACGGCCGATCGATATCCCCACTCCTCCGACTTCACTGGCGGCTAGCGTGCCGCGCTTACCCCTGCAATTATATCTATATAACCTAAACAAACCCAACCAAACCGAAACAAACACCCCCAAAAAACAATTAAAAACCCAAACAATTTCGATATCTCGTAAATTATTGGAATACGCCAAAAATCCCTTTAGGGGATGTCTTTATATATTAAGGTGTTCTTTTCACGAACCCAAATATTTTACACTTAACTGATTTTCGTATATAATGAAGTAAAAATACATCCCAGTATACTGGTAAAATGTCAAGCCAGGTTACCGAACCTTTAACGAAAAATTACGGCCCTAAAAATCGTCTCACTTATACGGCACTTTATGGACATGTCACGCTGGCCACATGTCTTTCTAATAATTTATACACTAAATAACTCTAGATGCCTAATACAAACTGCTCACAGGTGTAAAAAAGTCTAAAGATTCCGTGACAACAATAAAAACAGAGGGTCACCGAACGTTTAAAGAAAATATTAATGTTAAAACTTGGAAAAGTGTGGTTAGCAGAAGAATTTTTGTAGCCGTGACGTTTCAAATAAATGTAAAAATGTCTCAATCTACTAAATTTGCCCGAATTTTGTTATTCTAGTTTATCGTTGTGTATAATAATCCATTATAACTTGTTTTTTTTATTAAGCGCAATTGTAATTTACCGACGATTCAGAAGGCCCTGCTTATGCCCCCACAAAATACGGCCCTCCGCGAAAGGAATACCTTAAATGGAACATCTGTGCAAAATTTCAGCTAAATCGGGTGTAACAGCTTTTCGGAAGTTCACCCTCGTTAAGGAATCGTGTGATTTTTTGTGTATTGTGATATTTTATGTATTCCTATTTTTAAGAATAATACTTTTTTCAAAAAAATAAAACGCTTTTTTTTCAATGTTGCGCGACAAAAATTGGCCGAGATATTTACGAGTAAAGTCCAACGGTGAGTAAACAATGCCACAGTAGTTTCGGCGTCCAAGCGAGCGCGTGCGAGGGTTTGAATCCACATTCGGGCATTTAGATTTGAACTTTCAATGTTTCATTTTGAAATTTGAGTTCTAAACGTTATCCAGTCACCAAATAAAGTATTAAATAATAAATAAACATATTAAAAATTGTTATCCATTGTTGCATCGAACAATGGAATAAACAATTGTTATCCATTGTTTACTCGAACAGTGGAGTAAACAATGGTTATCCATTGTTTACTCGAACAATTGTTATCCATTTTTTATATTGTCTACCATTATATATTTATTGATTAATACTTTATTTGGGCGACCGGATAAAGTTCCAAATTCAAATTTCAACATTCAAAAATGAAAGTTTGAACTTTCAATTTCAATTCCCATTTAACAAATGTCAAAGGATTTGCATCCACTTGCGCGAACGGCGATTCGAACCCGCCCCCACTCTCGCTTGGACGCCGAAACTACTGTGCTATTGTTTACTCACCGTTGAAATTTAATCGTGAATATAGCGGCCAATTTTTGTCGTACGACATTTAAAAGAAGCGTTTTGCTTGGAAAAAGACACCCCATATGCTCACGAACGAAAAACTAGTATTTAAGATACACCCTGTATATGTAGAATATTTTCCGGAATTTTCAAAGCGAAATTCGAAAAACTTGAAACGTTAAGGCCCATGAACGCTATGCCCCACCGCTCTGATTCGGAGCAGGCATAAATTTCAAACCCGTTTTTTCCATAACTGCATTTTCGAAACTGGCGTGCAGGATTACTCAAAAACTCTTAAGCCGATTGAGTTGAAACTTGGTAGAAATAATGATAATATTTCTACCTTCTACTTGACGGGACTTTTTTGAAAAATTAGAAAAAAAGATTCAAAAATCCAAATTTGACAGAATTTTTGCGTGAAACGTTGGTTTTTTTGTCAATACGTGCAATTCTCTCAAATATGAATTTTCTTCATTTTAATTACTGTTAAATAGAAACTATACATGTTCTAACTGAAAAAATGTTTGAATTTTTAGCAAATCAATGTCTACGGGGAGCTAGACTGCACGCCGATTCGTAACTCCCTTGGCGTCCTTGCTGTAGCACTCTGCGACAGCGCCGCCATTTTGGTGATTAATGAATTAAAAAAATATTTTCATATACTTAAATATGCTTATTAATTATTATTATTAATTAAAGTGACTCGCAGTTTGATAAATGTAAAATAATTATTTTTCAGTTTAAAAAATCTCCCAAACTTGCTTAATTTTTTCCCGCCTCAAGGCAAAGTTAGAAATTGCAGTGAACGTGCAAATATTATTGACTCACTCGTTCTTGCAGTATAATTCGACTTAAAAAATATCGCTGTGAAGTAGAAGCACACATTTGAAGTACTGTTACTAATTTGAGATAAAGGTGCCGATGGCTGAGCCGGCTAAAGGGAGGTATTCTTATTAGCTCCGAGGACTAGACGTCATCAGTTCAAGTGCTAGACATATTTTTTTTGACACGTAAAATTAGTTAAGGTATCAGCTGCTGGTATCAAAAACGTCAGTGTGTTTGCCTTGTATATTTTTTTAACTGATATGTGAAGTGCGTAACCAATTTAAAAAAATTCTAACTCTAAATTTAACTCGCTCTCAGCTAATGTCAAGCAACAATCTATAGTTAGTGCAGGCAAAGTAAAGGTGTTGACTAGAAATAAAGTGAAAACATTGTATTCTACCGTGCTAGCTAACGATGTCGATTGACATACTCGATAGAAACCACGGGAAGGTGGCGAGTATATTCTATCAGGAAAGGATGGGTGAAAAGACGGAAACTAAGGTGAGGGTATAGGGCAAGAGGAATGCTATTACAGAAAAACAGTGATAAGTAAAGTGGGCCATAAGTAAAACTGATAACAGATAGCAATAAAACTCTACGCGCCGATTTTACGAACGGTTATAAAAAAGAAGGAATTTTAAGAATGAAGGACATTTTACGAAAAAAATGTTGGCAAAATTAAGTAGCCGTTTCAGCTATGCGTAAGTTTCAGCTGCTTCCGATTCGGTTTTTCGGTGCAGGTATCGCTCCGTCGTTTTACTTTTATTCCGTCTCGAATGTCGCGAGATCTCCACTTAAGGTGGTTGAAAATATGAGTGCGTACGAACAGTTCTACTATGTAGTGACGATGTTCTTCACAGTCAGCATTTGCCAGCCAAAACGGATTGTTTGGAGCTGCCGTGAGAGTTTCGTGAATGCTGCGTCCGAGATACTTCGAAATATTAGTTTCATGAGCATGAGGAAAAAATTCAGTTTGGAACCGATTGTACGCAGCAACTATCAGAGTATGAAACTCGTCGGAAGGTACTTTCAAATGGCCAAGTTGTTCGCCGTCAGCAGTTTTGTATGCTTTAAAGAAAATTAAAAGCTCGTTATTGATTTCAAAGTCTTTTACGAACAGGCTCTTTTAAGCCTTTTACGAACAGGCTCTCGCATTTGGTGCAGTTGAATTTACATAAACATTTATAAAGTAGGTAAACCAGCAACATACTTCATAGCACACTCTTGAAGAGTTACGTCGCAGTCGTTGTGTTCGTTTTCGGGCGGAGCTTTCTCAAGACTCGCGTCTTTCTGATTCGTCATACCGTCAGTAGTGTCTTCGATTTTGTCTGTCACGTCCTCGGTCGATGAAGCTACGTCAAGATCGTCGTCGACGTTTGTATTCTCGTTGTACGAATCAATCATCGATTCAGTCTGTTCGGGATGGTCGTTCGCTTCCGACTTTTTCGCGAGCAATAGATTGGCACCGTCTTCTTCGCAATTTGTTCCTGCTGGAGGTTTCTCGAGATCGATAGTTTTTACATACTGTAAATTGTGTTTGAATTGCTTCGCAGATGGATTGTCGTTATGGCCTGATCGACTGCGCAAAACTGCGAATTGATTCTCGAGCGGATCTTGATTGAGGCGCGTCGTTAGCAGGTATAGACTGCCTTCGGAACAGAGATCACTCCATAACATGAGAATCGATGTTATGCTCATTTTTAACCCCGAAAAACACGGTGGGGATTGGCCGTTCGATACGCTCCATTAATCGAGCCACAACAGTGATTCCGCTAAGCAATCTTTTACTTAAGGGGATCGATCGGATAATGCGCGCTTTAGCGGATTCGGATCATTCGCGTGTCGGCTATTGAGACAGTCGAAAATATCGTTCACTCTTTTCGCGAAATTGGCAGTAGCGATGTTACACGGATTTTGCAAGTCTCCCGTGATACGTCCAGCAGTCATTGCAGCCGAGACGGATGCACTGAAAACTTGAGTGGCCAATCGTACGGTCATACGCTGAAAACTATTCGGATTAATATGTCGGTCTGTTAATTTTGGTGCAGCTCTGCAAGGATTATTTCGTTCCACGTGGCGCAATTCGCGGATGGCGCTCCACGAAATACGTGATCCCCTGATGACGAAATCATTTTTTATCAAATTATTCCGGATGGATTTAATCAAGTGAGGGACATCGAAATTGAAATATATTTGATGACCCGATATTTCCGTAAACGGCTGCTTTTCAGTAATGCCCAGGAGGCTGACGGCCTTTCTGTTCAGGGAGCCCTGGTCACAAACCATGGAGCGCACATGGAAACCGGCTTCAAAAATAGCACTGACAAGGGTTTCAATTAGCTCTTTCAATTGGGAACCGTTGACGTTACCCTGAGAAATATAGAAGGCGACCGGCTGCTTCCATGAAAATTTTAAACCGCGGATCATGAACACGAGCGCGTAGTTTGCGATTTTGTTTCGATAAGGTCTTCTTTGGGGCTATACTCAAGTAGTTTCTTGATAGACATTTCATCCCACATCAGAACACACTGTCGTTCGTCGTCTGTCATTGAGCCAGATTTGATTTTGGCAAACTTGAATAGCTCACTGCTAATACCCGTTGTCAAGTTCATTTCGTTAGCCCACCTTCTGATCAAAGACACGCACGGCAGAGCAATTTCATTTTTCCTCAAGAATTCGTAGGCCTTGGGTGACTTGTAAAATAGACTCAAAGCAAAATGCGTCTCGTCTTCACTCCACGGTGAAGCTTTCATGTGATTAAGCTGCATCTTGAGCAGAAGCAATCGTTTTCCGTCCAAATAATTCGCGGCACCCGAGATCACTTGAGGAATTGACAACTTTTTAATCGATTTTCGGGTTAAATTACGAATCTCTCGCCGAGCATTCCTTAACTTGGCGTTAAGTGTCGCGTTCCGTTTAATTAAAATTTGTTCGCGGCGAGATAGCTTTTTTGGTTTTTCCGGATTAACGGCGGTAGGAGTCGGTTCGGGAACGGACATTAGCGGTGCAGACTGAATCGTTGATTGCCCGGATGTTTCGATCTGTTCGAAGTTATCGTCAACCGAATCGGAGCTGGGCTTATTTATGGCTGGTAAGGCGCCAGATTTTAGTTTTCGCTTACCACATTTGTCGTCATTATTTTAAAAATCGGCCGGCCGAAAGTGCGCCGAACAGATGCGTCTATGCTTCAACTTCCCAGGCTCAAGCTGCAACCACTCATCTCTTCCAACTCGGATGATCCACTCTTGCAGACTAGAAAAACCCATTTCATCCAGTAACACATGCAAAGATGATGTAAAGTACATATCCAAAAAAACTGCAAAACGTGCTACATGAAAGTATACACACATATGCATAAATGAAAAAAAGCCATGTACATACACGGAGAGAAAAAACTTATAATTTTTATAGGGATTTCTGGAAAAAATTACCGTGCTTTCTAATAA
>OZ023322.1:38890268-39152768 GCA_964007375.1 Ophion obscuratus | reverse complement strand
AACCTTTTGAATATCCCGTCGATCAGTTAAACAAAAGCGACAACATTTTTTCTGATTAAAACTTTCTGTTAACCCCAACAGGTAATGAAGTCCCAAATTATCTCCTAGTACCAGGGCCAGTCGAAAATACAATTTGATTGTATTGCCTTGAAAGCTAATTGATATGCCTGTGTTTTGTAAAAATTCAAGTTCATCTTTAATTTTGGAGAATATTATATTATTTTTAACATGCTTGCGATCAAGAGTATTGAATAAACCAAATAAAAAAATGTTCTCCAGTTTCGATTGGAATCTTGGTGGTAAGCACGGAATTGACGCATAAACGGCTCCACATTTTGATACCCCGCGATGACTGCCTAGCGGATTATTATTTTCGTAATCATCATAGTACAAAAATAGTGGTAAGAAGATTTTATCGCCATCGTTAGAACTGAGATCAGTCCAGAGCTCGCCTTGTATAAAGTTGGAAATTACGTTTTCAGATTGTAGTGTTTCAATATATTGTAGGGTTTCAGGAAAAATGTTTGGTAATTGGAAAAACTTTTCAAACACTGTTCTTAAGGGAATGAATTGGGCAGTCAACGGGATCATTTTAAATTGCAATGTTTCGTTTTTACGCCGAAAATCTCCTCGTTCGCCTAAAATATAAGATTCTGGCGGAATGAACGTTTTACGTTTTTTAAATTCGGAAAAAAAATGATACTCCGTTTTAAATGAATCGAGATCACTACACACGTTTGTTGCCGTACTATTGAGGTGGATCATGAATTCTTGATTGGCCTGTAAGCTACTCATATCATTTTTCAAATCGAAACTGGTACTGGCACTTTGAATCGTTTCTTTCAGAAGGTCTTTTGCGAGCTGACGGGCTTCGTTAATTATTTCGATTGAACGATTTCGACATATATCGGGGGAGTCGAACATTTTTGCAGAGAAATTGACGAACTTTTCGATAGACGAATGATTTGCTTTTTCTTGTTCGTTCGTATGAAGATCTGCGGAAATATTTTCAGTACGGGTTTCATTTCGAATCAATTGATCTGTTTCGGCTCTGTCATTGGGTATGATATTCCTCGAACAAGAGTCCGTAAGTTTAATTTTTTTCTGCGGTGGTTTGCTACCAATTTTAAGATGCGTATTTATGATGTGAAAGCGCATTGAGGATAAAGTTTTAAAAATTCTTAAACATGTTTTGTCACTGCATGCAAAACTATTTTTCGATTCGTGATTGCTACGCATGTGCGTCATGTAATCTTTTAAATTATTGAAATAATCCTTACAAGATTTGCATGTAAACATTTTTTTCAATCGTTTAATACGTTGGGGGGGATATTTTCATCTTCTGTATTCGTTAAATAGGAAATTCTTGCGATTATCGCGTCGATTGTTCGGTTACACTTGTCTATCGGCAAGTTGATGTTAAAAATCGCTTTTTGAAGAAATTTCCAAATTGCGTCTGCTCTGGCGGCGTAAGCGCAATTGAGCGCAAAAAGTATTTTTAAAGTTTCAAAAACGCAATCAAGCATAGATGATGCTGAATATATTGTTGGTTTTTCAATATCGTCGTTTATGTAAATGTAAAATGCCTCAAGGTCATTTAAGGGACCTACTGCAACCGGAATTGGTTGGAGAGTCGTTTTATTTGACGCGCAAATTTCACGATACCGTACCAGTGCGTTTTCAAGGTCGCTTGGCGCATCGACATGGATAAAAAAAGCCTCTTGTTTTTCTCGGATGGTGATTTTTTCAGATCCTGAACGAGTCCGTGGCGCGGAAATGATGTATGGCAATAAGTACAACAAAATTGCATCTTTCGCGTCTTGAGCAATGTGTGGTATAGCGTGAAGGAGTCCGGCGTCGGCACCTGCTATTTTTTTGCAATCCTTAATGCTTTCGATCAAGACGCCTCTCGCTGTATCCCATCGATTGTACGAAATTTCTTCTCGGTCTGAGTATGAAGCATCGAAATCTGATGCAAGCTGTAAAGTTGAAAAAAATTGAAATTTTTGCATTATCAGCCAATGGAATAAAGTACGAATCTGTCAATCAACTTGAGATAAAAAATTCTTACCAATTTTTCGCCCAGGATGGTTTTTAAAACAGGAAATTTCTCGAAATAAGAATGCACGGTACAACCTCGATCTAACAATTTTTTTCTCGCTGCACGCGATTTTTCCCAGTACAATTTCACAGTATTCGATGGCCCGAGATTGTTTGCCAACCAGTCAATGGCGCGTTGTTCTTCCTCTGTGAAAAAATTGAAGCGAAACAGAAAATAAGAAAATCCATAACTGAATTATCCTCTATTTCTAACGAATAATTACAGGACCAAAATTATTACGCGAACAATACACACCTGTTACAGTTTCTGGTATTTGTGCACTATCAATTTCGGCTTCAGTTGTTGCGAGCAGACCCTGCTTACGCAGTTTACCAAGGAGATACTCGTAGTGCTCGAACAAAGTGCCAGACGCATTTAATTTTCGTTTTCGCCTGGTTCTTTTTCCCTCACTAGAGACTGTTTCGACAGACAATCCTTTATACGGCGAATAATATACGTGTCGACATTCCCCGGGGAAAAGATCTTCAATATTTTTCGCCCAGGTAATAAACGTAGCTTGATTTATCCTTGAAAGCAAAAAAATGCATATTAATATTTACAAGCCCACATCTTAAGAGGGAGAAAATAAGTTAAATCTTAAACTTACTTGAACGTCGACAAACTATTATTCTCCGCAGTTTCCAAGACGCCCTCTAACTGGCGATCCTTTTCGGCAGTCACTATGCAGCGAGTCAGCCTATTCCGTACATTTTTTTTCAGTCGACCATGCTGCTTATAATATTTGATGACGCTTTTTCCTTCCCCATTCCTCAAAAGCGTTTGATATACTGGCTGTAAATTGATTTTATTCTATTTAATTGTGTACAATAATTTTCATATTTTTTCCGAAATTGTAATAAATTAGTCGATAATTAAACTATCGCATATCTTGTTATATCGAGTTCCGGAATTTGTTAGAATAATTTTATATTTTTCATATTTTTATACGTCTTTACTTTTTTCGTTCAGGAATTCTTTTCCGAACGTTTATAGATACCAAATCGAATCGAGTGCATTACAATAGTATATTATTGACATACTAAGAAAACGAAAAGAGCCCCAAAATATATTTTCTCAACGGAAAAACCCAAAAGAAATATTTAAAAAGACTGTAGGGGAAAGGGGGATGCCCCGGCCATTTCAATGTATGTATCTTGTATATGTATAAATGTATAACAATGTATAAACGTATGTTTGCTAAGCAAGCAATGGGCGAGGCTACTCGCTAGACGGGGCTATATTTTTATGAATTGAAATATTTACCTTTTTCATGAAATGGAATTATTCAGTAATACAGGAACATAATATATCATTAAATTCATCAACTTACATTTTCTCTGACGGTGGGTGTTGCAAAATGTCTTTGTATATCCTGTATAGAAAAGAAGGAACAGGCATCACAAGTATTTGTAGAGATATAACAAAATACCGACAACGATGAGAAAAACGCAAGAAACAATAAAACCGAGCAATTCGTTTTATATACATGAAAAATTAACTAAGATTGTAACCTCTTTCGATTGTGTCATGTTTTCAACTTCAAATAACTTGATCTTCCCTGACCGACGCCATAAAATGATAAAAAAGATAACACGATAAAACGATCATGCAATATTCTTCGCTATGCGTCTTCTTTCAATACGGTAAATTGTATAATTAAATTATACTAACGGATTCACTTTCACTAGATGTGTTGCACTTATGTCACACACGGCCACTGAAACTCGACTGGACACTACAGTCCTCCCTCCGTAAGATTCCACAGAGCCCCGAGTCTGGAATCTTCGGGAGGCAGTACTGTATATTCTTTCGCGTAGGACAAAGAGGCGTCGTGCACTAGTGTGAGTATTCGGTATATGCACGCGCACTTTTTTTCTCTCTTGTAGAGACAGAAATAAAAAAATTTCAAACTCTGGGATTTGCCCAGCTCTGGAAAAACGGTTTCGACCTTCATGTGTACACAACGATTATGATTTGGGTCGCTCCCCATCTCGCAGAGGCGTTGCGCGCTTGTACCCTACGGTATAGCATTTTCTAAGAGAGCACAGTAAAAATGTCTCCGCCGTCTTGGATTTACTTCCGATGAGACCGTCAAATTTTCTGCGGTCGCAAATGAAAAATTTGGAAGCTCGAATTTTTACTGTGCTGTTTATGAAAATTTCGTTATTATATTTTAAATTCTATGATTCCGAGAGATATTTTTTCTGAAATGCGTAATAAATTTTCTGTAACATATGAAAAATTATAAGGTCCACATTTTTACGGTGCTGCATCAGAAAAATTCGTCGTCGCCTTTTAAATTTTATGCTGCGAAATACATTTTTTCCTAAGCAAGATATTATCTTTTTTCATAAAAACCCATAATTTTTGTAACATGCATCTATAAATACTGCATTACGTGTCTTTTACATCACGATTATAGTAACAGCACGGTAATTTTTAACAGATTTTTCTCTCCGTGTACGATGATTATTCGGTCGTTGTATTCCAGAGTACCTTTTTATTAATTAATCAATTAATTATGCAATGGGGATGCAAATTAGAGGCATTCGAAGTATTGTTAAAAAAAGAGACAGAATAAAAGAGTGAAAACAGTATTTGCTCGTAATTGCTATATATACACGAAGAAAAAATAAAAACATTTCAAACGTTTTGCTTTTCATTAATACTTGGCATCGATACAATGCCACGGCGCTTAATACTAACAAGGAACATCACTTAAGTGTCCGCTTTCGATTTTGTTGAAACTCGTATATAAGAGAGAGCATTGAAAACTACACTACTCCAAAAATTAAAGGAACAGAAAATTTTCTCAATTTTTTAAGTGTTTTTAGCGCTGTATCTGCGTGAAAAATGGTCGTAACGGGATGAAAAAAGGCGTTTTGACTTTAGTCTTGTTTTTAGATTTAAAAAAAAAGCATTTGACGACTTTAGTTTTGATTTATTTCCATTTTTAGTTTTGAGATCTCTTGGCAAACAGATTTGGGAGCTACGGTTATCACGCAATCATAAACAATTGCGCAAGACAAACATTTTCCATTTTTTTTGTTTTTTTTTCTTAAATTTAACAAGTATTTAGTGAAAAATTGTGAAAAAAGTAAAAAAAAAATGACCCTTTCATTCTAATGATGATTACACGACGTTTAGGAACATTACACTTGTTCCTTTAATTGTTTTGTAAACCTTGGATCAATCCTTGGATCAACATTACAATGCTAATGTTGGCAACATTAGTATTGTAATTCATATTTGTAAAGTAGTGGTAGATTTACTGGAAAACCATAGACTATCATTTTTTGTTCTTTTTTTCAAAGTAATGTTATAGGTCAAAATTATTTTCTCTCAAAAATGATCAAAAGGGCCTTGTAGGAAATTCATTCAAGTTTTCAAAGCTGTCCTTTAATTCCGTGTGCCATCATTGGTTGCTGACATGTCAATGCTCAACGACAAAAGGATCCTTTTTCATTCGAAGCCGAATATCTCAGCAAAAAATAGACGTAGGGAGACCAGAAAAACCAAATTGAAGCTGAATCAATAAGCCAACTGACCTATACATTGATTTAACTGAAAACAAAATCCCGAGGGCGTGGAACCGTGAAAAAACAAAAACATTTGGAAAAACTTTGTCTTGCGCTATTTCTTATGATTGCGCGATAATCGTAGCTAACAACATTTTTTTTTGCCAACAGATCTCAAAACCACAAAACTTGAAGCTTCAAAATGCTTTTTTTATCTCGATACTACCACTTTTCACACAGATACAGCGCTTTAATAAAAGACTAAAAAATTTAAGATATTTTATGTTCCTTCAATTTTTTGGAGTGGTGTATCAGACACGTTTTTTCATCTGCGGAAAAATGTTTTTCAGGGGGGAAACAATCTCTAAAAGGGCCGTCTCACCCCTTAATATATATTTTTTTCAATTATGCTGTAGAGGATTTTCAATCGCTTTACATTAGAAGAACTTTTATTTCTGCTTTATTCAGATCGATGCTTGTGGGTGAAACTGCAAAACCACCCCCCGATACGCCTTTCTTTGACGGCTGGTTTCCGCCCGTAAAACCGTTTTCCCGAAGATACAAAAAAATACGTGTCTAATAGCTTTCAATGCTTTATCACACATGTGAGTTTTAACAAAATTGACGGCGGACACTTAAACGATGTTCCTTGTAAGAATATTTCAACCTAAAATAACATTAGCATTTTATTCGTTATCGACGGCAGTAGTTTCGTGCTTTAAGTTCAACCGCCACTTATTTCACTGTTATAATGTTCATTCACAATGTTATTAGATAGAAATACTTTACTATAGAAAATTTCCGATAGAAAATTTCCGATTTTTAAGTCACTGATAAAAAGCGTCGAGAAACGTCAATTACAGGGCGTCTGAATGTGTATTCAGCACGCGAGCAATTTCGCAATATCGCACGGGAATTTTTTTACGCATACACAGTACACTGGAAAAAAATTAGTTGTTATCATTAATATACTTTTATAGGAAGTTTTGATGCATAAACCGGTATATTTAATTTTATATACAAGTGTGATGTAAAGTTCATAAATGTGCAGTATAATTAATAAACATTCCTTAAATTAACACGCAATACTTATAACTAATACAAAAGTACTTTAATATTCCTTCACAATTGTCTATAAAAATGAATATACCGGGGTATAGAACGAAGCTTCCGATACAAGTCTACAAATTTCCTAATTATTTGTTATAGTGTAACGTTGAATAATAACTGGCAGACCAGACATTTATCGAACGAGCTATGTCAATTATGTACATTCTTTGTCAAATTCTAGCTCATTTAAACTATTTAACATGATTTTAAAAAGTTACAAACATAAATTATACACCGCATCTTTCAAATCATTTTTTTCCAAACAAAGGTTACTTTATATGCAAACTTTTTAAATTCAAGGCGTTACGTGGGTTTCGAAGCCAAAAATCATATTTTCTCTTTTTTCAAAATATAATATATAAATTATTGTCCATATTCAAAATGTTAAACATATAAAAGAGAAACATTTCAACAATTAAAAAAAAAATTCATCCAAAAATTTGGGAAATTCCGCCGGTGGGACCTGGTATCCGGAGACCCCTAAAAAAACGGTGGACACGATTTCTCAAAAATTATCGCATCGATCTTATTGAAATTTTGCACACTTCTTCAAAATAGCATTGACTAGTGATTGAATGAAGCATTAAAAAAAAAATTGAAATTCGGATTTTCGGCAGAGTTACATGCAAATTAGTTCAATTTTTGGTACAATTTACGCTACGCATAGTCTTGTAAAATTAGTTGTGATCGTAAAAAACCTTCGCTCAATCACTGGTCAATGCTATTTTGAAGAAGTGTGCAAAATTTCAATAAGATTGGTGCATTAGTTTTCGAGAAATCGTGTCCACCGTTTTTCCGAGGGGTCACCGGAAACCAGGTTCCACCGGCTGAATATCCCAAATTTTTTAATGACATTTAAAAAAATATTATTGTAATGTTGCTTTTTTATGTGCTTATCATTTGGAATAAAATCATTTATCAATATTTTCTTTAATAAAGAAAATATGCTTTTTGGCTTAAAAACCCACGTAACCCCTTAACAATTATTTTCGTCTAAATATTTACGTGTCGTCGTTGTTAGGAAAACGATGGAACCTCAGCTTGGGACTCGTCTTAGGAACATTTTTGCATCCATTATAGGCACATCTGCTACACGATGGCATCGTTAACAATGTTGCAACTCACAAACAATTTTAAAGAGCCAATTTTCCGTGGGCAAAGAGTCTAACAGAAAAGCGCGAAATACACGAATACACGATTAATTAACTAGTTAGATTGATATTTAGTATTAATAATCACGAATACGTCCGAGGCCTGTCAAATTTCTGACAGATGTAAGTAAAGTAGCAACAGATTTCTGTACCGCGTAGCACGTTCCTTGGAAGAAATCGCTGAGAGCATGCTAAAAAGAGATGGAACGGATGAGATGGAAAGGAGCGAGAGAGAAGGAGCGAAAACAGATCGACAAGCCGGGGCTCCCAAGCAGAACGAGCACGTGCCTTAGACCGCTCGACCGTTGCTGCTGTTAACATTGGAATCTGCGAGAGCGAGCGAGACGCGAAATCACCTCAACCGTAGTTGGCTCGAGCGTAGGGAGAGGTGGAGCTGGGTGGAGCCAAGTGCGCCTGCGGATGTGTCCGTGCACATCGATACAGGCAGCGCTTTAGGTGGTTGGGGGAGTAACTACGAAACTCCCCCAAGAAATCTTGCCAAATCGTCCCATAAGCCGTGTTGTTCCATGTAATATCTGTTCTTTGGTTAGGCCCATATATATTTTTGTAAGAAGACATTTTTTACTACTTTTTTAAGAACTCAGATTCCCACGAACAATCTAGCGTTATTATTGGTATTACGTATAATGCAATATTGTCCCTTGATTCTTTGTTCCGAATCTCCCTCTCCTGAAAAAAACTATGTCGAAATAGCACAACAAAATATTCTGTTAAGATAACAAAATTGAATCTAAGCACCCTTTCTTTTCTCTGTTTGTCTTTCGTCAAAGATTTTATATCAGACGATACTTTTTCAAACAAATCTTTGAAACATTTTTTTTTCATTGCATTTTTTCACGACAACATAATATCCGATATTATTAAGGAGGTTCACGCGTTAGCCATTTGTTAGATTAATTCCAAGATTAATTGTTTAAAATTCGTATGAATCTTCTTAACAATCACACTCAACTGTGGGTAAAATTTGAGAAAGTTTGACCGTCTGGAAATCAAGTTATTTACCGTAAAAAATCGTCTTCCTAACTTCTTATAAGACCTCAATGTTAAAGTTGCAATTTTAAACAATGAATATTTCGATTACCAGACGGTGAAACTTGCTAAAATGTTTTACACATTATAATACGACGCTCGAGAAGATTCACACAAAATTTTAAAAAATTATCTTGGAATAATTGTATCTGATGATTTTGCCATTAATTTATATATACTATTATGATTATAGCGCGTGAACCTCCTTACGTATCGTGTGTGAAATAAAATCGTCAAGCATATAGCGAAGAAAATATGTACACCATTTGATTTTGTCACTTAGACAAAATTGTTTGTTAATCTTTTATAACGGTAACAGAGGCAAGAAAGAGAGAAAAGAAAAAGTTTATTATCATTTATAAACAAGAAATTCTGGTATATTTTTACTGAAAAATGCCGGACAAACAAACACGCGGTGGTGCAAATAAAATACGATATACGTTAATATTCGAAGAACAAAAGAGCTCTTGCTGTTTTCGTCCCGCAATACATTTTCAAGGATTTATCGAGAATACAGGTCAATTTTTATATTTGACTCGAGATTAATAATGTTATCCAATGCATTTTGATTAAAAAAAGACCAAACTTGTGTAATATACCAATAGTTCCGCAACCTTGACGTTTAACCTTGCGGCATATATGAAAGGGCATATGTTCTAGAAATTTCTCAAGACCAAGCGGAAAGATGCAATACTCAAGACAAAGGGAAATAATATAAGAATTAGAACTTACCTTCACATATTTTAATGAGACTCGCCTCCACTGCAGCTTCCAAGCCCCACGTTCTTACAATACCTGCCATCTCACTGAATTAAAAAAATCACATACTATTCGTATCGTCTCGTATGACAATGTTCTTCACTCTACGACGGAGTGTCGGGGTCTCTCGGGGTCTCGATGGTCTGAATGCGACAGTTCAAAGAGCCTATCGTCGCCAACTCTCGAAATCAACGTTATATTTCGTAGAATAATTATTCTATCACGGGAAACCCGTATCACGACTCACTGAAACAAACTATTGCGTAGCACTTTTGACTTTCGATTTGCGTGCGATGCGTCGTGTTCTGGTTCTCTACCGAGACTGCCCTTTTTTTACTCAGGCCTGCCGGGCCAGCCTATACTCTTACCTCGTTGCTTTATTTCTCTTCGCGGGCCTTCCTCGACCGCACAACCGAAACACGCCAAGACGCAGTTTTTCCTCTCTTTTCTCGCCACCGCTCGACCTCGATACTTTGTTTCCACAAGTCATAATCACGAATTCCACGATTAATTAATAATTAGTAAATCATTACCCATTTCGTGTAAAAAAAATCACTAAATGAAACGAAACTGAAGAAAAGCAAATAAGAATTTTATTTTTATAACGTCTGCAAAAGATGTTGTCAAGAGAATTGCGAATTGAAGAAAAGAAAATTGAACAAATCAATATTTTCATCTAACACTTTAATTTTGTTAAAATAACACCGCCATAAAATACTAAATTGAACTTCGAACAACATTATTTATTTCGTTTCAGAGGAAAATAATATTTCTCGTGAACAAAATTATTGTTCAATGAACTGAGCGAATAATGACAATATGAACCAACAAACTTCTAAAAAATATTTTGTCAAAGGAATGTCAAATAAGAATTGAGTAAAAGAAAATTGAATAAGTTAATGTGTTTAAAGAAATTAAATAAGTTAATGTATTTAAAGAAATTATTTTTATAGGTATATGGTTATGTATTAATTATTCGTATAAAACATATATGAAGAGAGAAATACTTTCATTGTGCTCTGAGAGAGTATGAGAGAAAAAGATTGTTACGCGTGAGCGGAATCGTGCACTCGTCCGGTCTCTTACGTGTAAATGATTTTCCATTGCCATTTATATTTATATACGAAAACAATGTAATGCAATGTTGTCGTATGGATACGAATACTTTCTACACAACTTTTCAGATTTATTTCGTTTCAAAGGAAAATAATGTGGCACGTGAATAAAATCATTGTTCAATAAACTGAGCGAATAATGACAATATGAACTAACAAACTTCTACAAAATATTTTGTCAAGGGAAATGGGAATTCAGTAAATAAAAATTAAACAAGTAAATGTTTTCATCCAACACTTCAGTTTCGTTAAATTAACACCGACATTAAATACAAAATAGAACTTTGATTCAACAATATGATATAGTTAGTTGTAGAGAGAAATGAGATGTCACGTGAACAAAATATTGTTCAATAAACTGAGTGAATAATAATAATATGAACCAACAAATTTCTGCAAAAGATTTTGTCAAGGGAAATGCGAATTGAGTAAATAAATTTTTTTTAAAAGTCAATGTTTGTTTGATATAATCGTTTTTTGTATTGGCGTTGCGTGAAAAGTGGCCCAATAGGCGCCTCTCAAAAAAATATCGACCCTCTAAATGGTCCGGAACACACCCTTATCGGGGGGGGGGGGGGGGGGTGAATCTTGAAACAAAAAATTCTATGTCCTGCGCGTTTGACGTAATCGTTTTTTTTATTGGCGTTGCGAGGAAAGTGGCCCAAAAGGCGCCTATCAAAAAAATACCGACCTTCTAAATGTCCCGGAACACACCCTTATCGGGACTTGAATCTTGAAAAAAACAAAAAAAAATTCTATGTCCTGCGCGTTTGATATAATCGTTTCTTTTATTGGCGTTCCGTAGAAAGTGGCCCAAAAGGGGCCTCTCAAAAAAATATCGACCCTCTAAATGGTCCGGAACACACCTTTATCGGGGGGTGAATCTTGACAAAAAATTCGATGTCCTGCGCGTTTGACATAATCGTTTTTTTTATTGGCGTTGCGTGGAAAGTGGCCCAAAAAGCGCATATAAAAAAAATACCGACCCTCTAAATGTTCCGGAACACACCCTTATCGGGGGGTGAATCTTGAAAAAAAAAACAAAAAAAAATTCGATGTCCTGCGCGTTTGATATAATCTTTTTTTTTTAATGGCGTTGCGTGGAAAGTGGCCCAAAAAGCGCCTCTCAAAAAAATACCGACCCTCTAAATGTTCCGAAACACACCCTTATCGAGGGGTCAATCTTGAAAAAAACAAAAAAAAATTCTATGTCCTGCGCGTTTGACATAATCGTTTTTCTTATTGGCGTTGCGTAGAAAGTGCCCCAAAAGGCGCCTATCAAAAAAATACCGACCCTCTAAATGTTCCGGAACACATCCTTATAGGGGGGTAAATGTTGAAAAAAAAACAAGAAAAAATTCTATGTCCTGCGCGTTTGATATAATCGTTTTTTTTATTGGCGTTGCGTGGAAAGTGGCCCAAAAGGCGCCCCTTAAAAAAATACTGAGCCTCTAAATGTTCCGGAACACAGCCTTATCGGGGGGTGAATCTTGAAAAAAATTCTATGTCCTGCGCGTTTGATATAATCGTTTTTTGTATTGGCGTTGCGTGGAAAGTGGTGGCACAAAAGGCGCCTCTCAAAAAAATAGCGACCCTCTAAATGTTCCGGAACACACCCTTATCGGGGAGTGAATCTTGAAAAAAACAAGAAAAAATTCTATGTCCTGCGCGTTTGATATATTCCCTTTTACTATTGGTGTTGTATGTATAGTGACCCGAAAGGGCCCCGAATAAAAAATATCTGTACATTTTATTTTCCGCAACCCACCCTCACTGGGTGTAATAGTTGACAAATATTATGTTCCGTGGATCGAAAATAATCTTATTTTTTCGGGGTTATATGTAGTGTGGTTTGAAAGCACGCTTCGAATAAATTTTCAACGATAACAATTCTCCGAATCGTAACCATATCCAAGGGTAAAAATAGAATAAAAATCGATTCTGCAACGGTATAAACATTGCCCTTTTTTAATTAGCATTTTGGGTGCAATGACTTTTAAGAAGCGTCCACAAAAATTGAACGATTTTGACATTCTGGAACTCCCCTTAATGGGAGCCTGAACATTAAGAAAAAATGGTATCTTTGGTGGTGTAGAAATTGTCATCTTTTTATTGATATTGTGGAAAGTCCAACCCCAAAGCAGCCTCCAAAAAAAATTCGATAACGTGAATTTTCCGGAACCTACCTTATCGGTAGGGAAAAGGTGAAAAAAGTTGTCTGGCCCACCGTTTGGAGATTGTCATCGCTTTTCATTTGTGGCACCGGCCGACGCTACAATTTTAACAATTTTCAAACAAATTCAGATAAAGCTCTGAATAGCGAAACCGAATTTCGATCTGCAATTTGGCATACACCTTCGGGGCCGGGTTGAAATTTCGAACGATCAATAATCAGAACGCTCAAAACTCCGAAAGGATACTACACCGAAAGATCAAAATTACGAATGAATTTTACACGAAAGACTAAAACTCCGATAATCTGAACACCGTCAAAATAATTCGGCTATGGAAGTTTTAAAAAATTTTTCATTTTCAATAAATCGACGAATTATTTGAGGAATTTTTTTCTATTCAGAAGTGATTTCACGTCAATTTTCAAATTTGTCTAGACGATGTTATACGTTCTACATCATTTACAGTCAACTGTGTAGACTTTCGCTGGCATGATCTTGACGAACCTTGTAATTGCGTAACATTAAAATTAGCAATTTTAAATCGTCGGCGCATTCAAAGTTCGGAATTTCAACCCGGCCCCCATGTCAAGATCATGCTAGCGAAAGTCTACACAGTTGACTGTAAATAATGTAGAACGTCTAACATTGTCTAGACAAATTTAAAAATTGACGCAGTTTCAATCGCACTTCTCAATTTAAAAAATTATGCAATAATTCGTCGATTAATTGACAACTAAATTTTTTTTTAATTTCCATAGGCAAATTTATTTTACGGTGTTCAGATTTTCGGAGTTTCGGTCTTCCTGTAAAATTCTTTCGGAGTTTTGATCTTGCGGGGTTGTATTCCTTCGGAGTTTTGAGCGTTTTGATCATTCAAAGTTCGGTATTTCGACCCGGCCCCATCTTGAATTTCGGAACATTAAAGTACGGAATTTTAAACCGTCGGAGCATTCAAAGTTCTGCATTTCAACCCGGCCCTCATATCAAAATCATGCCAGCGAAAGTCTATACCGTTGACTGTAAATGATGTCGAACGTATAACATTGTCTAGACAAATTTCAAAATTGACGCAAAATGACTTTTTAATAAATAAAAATTCTTTAAATAATTCGTCGATTTATTGAAAATTTTGAAACTTTTGAAACTTCCATAGCCGAATTATTTTGACGGTGTTAAGATTTTCGAATTTTTGGTCTTTCGTGTAAAATTCTTTCGGAGTTTTGAGCGGTCTGATCATTCAAAGTTCGAAATCTCAACCTGGCCCTATCTTGAATTTCGGAACATTAAAATTCGTAATTTTAAACTGTCGGAGCATTCAAAGTTCGGAATTTCAACCCGGCCTCGAAATTCTCCGTATTATCCCAGGATACAACTCGGATAATGCGGAACGTCGGTTAATCAAAGGTCGGATGAACGAAGTTCTACCTTGTTATATATATATTTTTTTTTATAGAGAAATTATACTTTTTTTTGTTTCGAAACCCACGTAACCCCTTAAGGTTGCAATGGAGCAGATCGAAATGCTACCACTGAGCTGATATTTTTTAAAAGTATATAATCTCTCTGCCGATTATTCTGTGCCGTTTGGGTATGACCCACAGTATCGTTTGTTCGGTAAAAATGCGGAACCTCGACGTATTTCATGGGTTCATTATATTACGCTTGTGGAAAACTGCCGATCATTTTTCAGTAGATTATTAATATTTACCAAGAGAATTACGGAGCCGAAAAAATAGGTATGGTTCGACTAATTATTGGACTACTGCTTGGTACCGTGAAAATGAAGATTAACAGTACCTTTATAAAATGATTAATGTTTTTAATCGCGAACTTATGCGCAAATGCAGCACACAAAAGTAACGTCGTGAACGGCACAAATGCTCCCTTTTTTTTCTACATATTCGGTAATTATGTCCGGGAACCTCAAACTACTTCGCCGGGATAATTAACAATTAATATCATTTGTTCTTATCCTCTTAATTAGTAATAGTTTCTTAATATTGTTTTCATATCTATTTTCAAAAATGGTAATTTTAGACATTTCTAGGCAAAGGCAAAATCCATCCGAATTAATATCATACATACTTTTTAACGCGGGGTGAATTAACATCGTGGTAAATCGTGACATATGATAATAGTCGACTCGTACCTAATTTTCAGCTCCGTCATTCTCTTGACAAATATTAATAATGTACTAGAAAATAATCGGGAGTTTTCCACAAGCGTAATATAATGAGTCCACGAAATACGTCGAGTTTCCGCATTTTTATCGAAAAAATGGTACTGCTGGTCATACCCAAACGGCACAGTATGATCGGCAGAGATAATAAACTTTTTTAAAAAATTCAGCCCCGTGGTGCCATTTCGACCTGGCCCCATAGCTACCTTAAGGGGTTATGTGGGTTTCGAAAACATAAAAGTATAATTTCTCTATTAAAAAAAATATATAACACAGTAGACCCTTGTTCATCCGACCTTCGATTAACTGACGTTCCGCATTATCCAAGTCACCTACTCATCCGAAGCGTCCGCGTTATCCGAGATGTATCCTCGGATAATACGGAGAATCTCGGATCAAACGGAAGAATCTGCTATGCCTATGCGTGGAGTAGACCTATATTGCTACTGTTTTCCGCATTTTCCGAGATTTTACTTATCCGAGGTACACTCTCCCCATATTACACCGGATAAGCGAGGTTCTACTGTCTATAAATTATTTTATTAAAAATGTTTAGTACAGAAAAAAACATTTCAACAATATTTAAAAAAAAATTTATCAAAAAATTCGGGAACTTCAGCCGGTGGGACCTGATTTCCGGAAACCCCTAAAAAAACGGTGGACATGATTTCGCCAAAACCAATGCTCCGATCTTATTGAAATTTTGCACACTTCAAAGAAGCCTTGACTAGTAATTAAACAAAGGTTTTTTTTCGATTACAACTAATGTTACACGGCTATACGTAGTGTAAATTGTACAAAAAATTGAGCTATTTTGCATAGAACTCTGCCAAAAATACAATTTTTTTTAATTCTTCGTTTAATCAGTAGTCAATGCTATGTTGAAGTGTGCAAAATTTCAATAATATCGGTGCAATCGTTTTTGATAAATCGTGTCCACCGTTTTTTTAATGATTCTTCGGAAAGCATTCCCCACCGGCTGAATTTCCCAAATTTTTGGATGATTTTTTTCAAAATATTGTTAAAGTGTTGCTCTTTTATGTGCTCGACATTTTGAATAAAATAATTCAAATATTATATTTTTCAAAAAGTACGGAAATATGCTTTTTTGGCTTCGAAATCCATATAACCCCTCAACGCCGCATCGAACGCCGATTAATATAAGCGCCAGGCTTGACGGAGTCTCGCTGCGCTGCGTTTGTGCCTGGAGAGTGGGCAGAGGGGATCTCTAACGCCCGGTCTTCGTGGCGAAGCAGCTAGCCAAACTAGCAGGTAGCCGACAATTGCCGACGGCGCACGAGCGAGGAGCGCTCCAATGAAATCGTAGTGAGAACGCATTATCCAATGTCGCTACAATGTATTCGATCAGCGGAGAGCGCGATGTATGCCAATGTGTGTGTGTTTTTCATGTATGTTTCTAGCATTGTGTTTGAAGACGGGCCTACGCTTCTTTGGAACGGGAATTACGTACGCTATTGAGGCTTCACGTGTGTGATGTAGCTGGGCGCCGATTTTCAAAAAAATTATCTACCGAGTTAAATAACCAAAGGCATTTTGACTAACTACGGCCGTCCATAGCATTAAAGTTTGCATCGTACGGATCCAATGAAAATAAATATTTCTAACTTCCTCCAATTTTTTCTGGCCGGTTTCGACCAAAAACATCCGCACCTTTTTTTCAAATAATTCCGAACTTTGCAATATAAATCTGCATATAAAAATTTGTTTCATTTTCTTTGGGTTAGGTCTGATATTGCTTACAATATTGGTTGTAATATTAATCTTTCTGGATTGCATTAAGGCGGATATACATTTACAACGATGAAAAAAACCATCTTATTTTTCTTTAAACGATAGAACTATATATGAAGAATATTTGGCTAAACTTCCGAAAAGCGGAAACCAAATTCTGATCCAAAATTTGGCATACACATTCCTTTTGACATTTAAGAGATCTAAAAGGATTTTTGGCGACGCGCCATAGTTCTGGAGATATCGATTTTGGAAAGATATTTTTCAGCGCGCTCCTACTATAACTATAGCTGACGGGCTTAACTCTAACTATACCTATAGATGTTATCGCGCTTTCCGCTTTGTGTGGATCTTCTTCAAGTTTTGGCAGTAGAAATCCTCGTCCCATCGCTGCAGCGGCCCGTAACCAAGCATTATATAGGAGGTACCGTGTAAAATTTAAAAAATGAAAGCTATATGAAATTTTAAAAAACATTAAAACCCCACAAAATTCCAAAAATTGAAAACGGGCAAAAACAAAAAAAACGGAAACTAGAGGAACAAAACAATATAGAAATCACAAAATGTTTTACAGTTTACAAATGAACCCTAGAAATCAATGATACCTGCAAAAAAGTGAACTTTGGAAAAACAAAAAAATTAATCTACGATGCTCTATGTCTATCTCAATATTCGACGCATATCCGAGTTGACCCGCATCCCCGCTAGTGTTTTACTCCCCCCACTATTCCGCACGCACAACCGAGGTGCCGTGCGCCCACACCAGTAGTCCACGCACCGCACCATTCGTACAAAAAGGGGAGCGCGATAACATATATAGGTATAGCTAGAACTGAGCCTGTCAGCTATAGATATAGTAGGATCGCGGTGAAAAAAATTACTTTCAAAAATCGGTATCTCAAAAACTATGGTGCGGCGCCAAAAATCATTTTAAGGGATGTCATAAAATATTAAAAGGAAGGTGTGGAACCGGGTTGAAATGCAGAACTTTGAATGCTCCGACGGTTTAAAATTCCGTATTTTAATGTCCCGAAATTAAAGATGGGGCCGGATCGAAATTCTGAATTTTGTATTATGAGAACACTCAAAACTCCGAACGAATGCGACTCCGAAAGAATTTTACAGGAAGACCGAAACTCTGACAATCTGAACACCTTCAAAATAATTTGGCTATGGAAGTTTAAAAAAATTTTTAATTTTCTATTAATCGACGAATTATTTCAAGATTTTTTTTTATTGAAACGTGATTTAGCGTCAATTTTTAAATTTGCCTAGACAATGTTATACGTTCGACATCATTTACAGTCAACGGTATAGACTTTCGCTGGCATGATTTTGACATGAGGGCCGGGTTGAAATGCAGAACTTTGAATGCTCCAACGGTTTAAAATTCCGTACTTTAATGTTCCGAAATTCAAGATGGGGCCGGGTCGAAATTCCGAACTTTGAATGATCAAAACGCTCAAAACTCCGAAGGAATACAACCCTGCAAGATCAAAACTCCGAAAGAATTTTACTGGAAGACCGAAACTCCGAAAATCTGAACACCGTAAAATAAATTTGCCTATGGAAATTTAAAAAAAATTTAGTTGTCAATTAATCGACGAATTATTGCATAATTTTTTAAATTGAGAAGTGCGATTGAAACTGCGTCAATTTTTAAATTTGTCTAGACAATGTTAGACGTTCTACATTATTTACAGTCAACTGTGTAGACTTTCGCTAGCATGATCTTGACATGGGGGCCGGGTTGAAATTCCGAACTTTGAATGCGCCGACGATTTAAAATTCCTAATTTTAATGTTACGCAATTACATGGTTCGTCAAGATCATGCCAGCGAAAGTCTACACAGTTGACTGTAAATGATGTAGAACGTATAACATCGTCTAAACAAATTTGAAAATTGACGTGAAATCACTTCTGAATAGAAAAAAATTCCTCAAATAATTCGTCGATTTATAGAAAATTAAAAATTTTTTAAAACTTCCATAGCCGAATTATTTTGACGGTGTTCAGATTATCGGAGTTTTAGTCTTTCGTGTACAATTCATTCGTAATTTTGATCTTTTGGTGTAGTATCCTTTCGGAGTTTTGAGCGTTCTGATTATTGACCGTTCGAAATTTCAACTCGGCCCCGAAGGTGTATGCCAAATTGCAGATCGAAATTCGGTTTCGCTATTCAGAGCTTTATCTGAATTTTTTTGAAAATTGTTAAAATTGTAGCGTCGGCCGGTGCCACAAATGAAAAGCGATGACCATCTCCAAACGGTGGGCCAGACAACTTTTTTCACCTTTTGCGTACCGATAAGGTAGGTTCCGGAAAATTCACGTTATCGAAATTTTTTTGGAGGCTGCTTTGGGGTTGGACTTTCTACAATATCAATAAAAAGATTACAATTTCTACACCACCAAAGGTAACATTTTTCATAATGTTCAGGATCCGTTTAAGGGGCGTTCCAGAATGTCGAAATTGTTTAATTTTTGTGGATGCTTCTTAAGCGTCGCTGCGCTCAAAATGCTAATTAAAAAACGGCAATGTTTATACCATTGCAGAATCGATTTTTTTTCTTCTATTTTCACCCTTGAATGTCCTTAGGATTCGGAGAATTAATATCGTTGAAAATTTCTTCGGAGCCTTCTTTCGGACCGCGCTACATACAACGCCGAAAAAATATGATTATTTTCGATCCATGGAAAATAGTATTTGTTAACTATTACACGCAGTAAGGGTGGGTTATGGAAAATAAAATGTACAGGTATTTTTTATTCAGGGTCCCTCCGGGCCACTTTACATACAACGCCAATAATAAAAGGGATTATATCAAACGCGCGGATATATTTTTTTGTTTTCAAATTTCACCTTCCCATAAGGGTGTCTTCCGGAATATGTATAGGGTCGGCATTTTTTTGGGAAGCGCCTTTTGGGCCACTTTCCACGCAACGCCATTAAAAAAAAAAAAGATTATATCAAACGCGCAGGACATCGAATTTTTTTTTGTTTTTTTTTCAAGATTCACCCCCCGATAAGGGTGTGTTCCGGAATATTTAGAGCTTCGGTATTTTTTTGATAGGCGCCTTTTGGGCCACTTTCCACGCAACGCCAATAAAAAAAAACGATTATGTCAAACGCGCAGGACATAGAATTTTTTTTGTTTTTTTTTTTTTTTTCAAAATTCACCCCCCGATAAGGGTGTGTTCCAGAACAGTTAGAGGGTCGGTATTTTTTTGAGAGGCGCCTTTTCGGCCACTTTCCAAGCAAAGGCAATACAAAAAACGATTATGTCAAACGCGCAGGACATAGAATTTTTTTTTGTTTTTTTTTTCAAGATTGAAGCCCCGATAAGGGTGTGTTCCGGAACATTTAGAGGGTCGCTATTTTTTTTGATAGGCGCCTTTTGGGCCATTTTCCACGCAACGCCAATAAAAAAAACGATTATTTCAAACGCGCAGGACATAGAATTTTTTTTTGTTTTTTTTCAAGATTCACCCCCTATAAGGGTTGGTCCCAGTGGCCGTAAATGCTTTTTATTCATTTTACCATATTTTTTAGCAACTAGAGCCGACCTGACCAAGAAAAAATTGGAAATTAAAAAATCGAAAAAAAAAAATGAAATCGTAGGATAGCAACGATGCAAACTTCATGTACATCGTCATTTCCGGGTAGTAAAAAGTTACAAGTTGACAGTTTAAAAAGTGCAGATGCAGCATTCGTAGGGATCATGTAAAGATTTGGGTTCATACATGGAATAGGGGAGCCAGTTCGTACGACTTGGAGCGTCAGGCATGCTACGAAAAACACGTTTCGAAATTCAGTGTAATTAATTTTCTTCATTGTTAATCATTTTGAAATATTATCATACATTCTTTTGTTCTCGATATAATTATTCGGTAGCAAGTTATGGCTATTTGAAAAATAGTGTGTGCGTGTATTAGGGGTCTGTGTTTGTTTGGGTTTGTGTGTGTGTGTGTGCGTGCGTGCGTGCGTGCGTGCGTGCGTGCGTGCGTGTGTGTGTGTGTGTTATTCAAAATTTTGTGTAAGACCTTTTTTGCAGGGAATTTAATTTCCTACAAAAAGTGTCTCATCATTTTTCCAAAAACGGCATATTTACCGAGATATTTTAAAAAATGAAAAAAGTCAATATATCTCGATATCTCGAAAACCAAGCGAGATATCGAAAAATTTTATTCTGCACTTTCGATTTCTTTAATCAAAATGCATATGAATCAGTCGTTAGATCTGGCCGATCTGGTTAGATCTGGTAGATCTGGAAAATGGCCAACTGCTCGAAACTTCTCGAAACAATTTTTTTTTTTCAATTGGCGTGACAAATAACTTCAACAATTTTCACTCGATTTACTTCAAATTTAAAAGTTATATTCCTAATTGCATTTAGCAGAGAAGTACGTACGGAATTTCTGATTAATCAAAAACTTTTATCAGCAGTTTTACATTTTATGAGCAGTTATAACGAAATTTTTCACTGAAAATTCATTTCTTAAGTGCAAATACCTACAACTTTTGAATAAAACAATATTTTTTAACTTCCGTACATACTCCTCGAGGTATTGTAACGTAGATTTACGACGATTTTTGACCTAGAGGATTTTTGACCTAGAAGAAAAAACAAGAGTTTTTTCTTCTAGGTCAAAAACTGCGGATGCCAAATGTCACGTCACGGAGTGCCTAAAAAAAAGACAACAAAAGAAAATATTAGTAGTCGGCCATTTTGTACATCGAAAAAATATTTATATATATTTTCTAACACCTTAATATTCATACTAAACAGATGTGTAATTAATTTTATGAGTGAATCACTTTTTCATACGAACAAAATTGTTAAATTCGCACATGATTTTATACCCATTACTGTGGTCTAAGGCCTTCATCAAATAGTGAAAAAAATATCCACCTCTACGACTTAGACTAGATTTCAAAAGCTCAAACTTGGCATGGTTTTTTTTGTACCTAATAATATTGGTTGAAAGGATCAGACGATAAAAGTGGATTTTTGTGCAGGCCCTCATATCAATGTGTCCAATTTCTAATGAGCAATATTTATGGGAGAATTAGCGAAGTGTGATGATTGTTAGCAAATGTGTGTTTTTTCCAACGCATCCAAAAGTTAAACTTATAGAAATTGGTTAGGGCCTACCCTCCTATTTGTACGAGATAACGAGACGTCGAATCAAAACGTAATAAAATCTGCTCGGTCAACAGATTGGGCAAACGAAGCGGACGAGACGAGTATCACGTGCACCACTTTTTGCACGGCAACTGCCAAGATGCTCGGTAAGTATTTATCGGATCCAAAATTACGCTCTGTGCATGCAAACTGCACAATAGTCGGTCTCGTAATAATCGTTCGACGGTATACAGATATTCGGTGCAATGTCAGTGCGGGCGTCGCCATGAGATGAGGGTCAACACCGTCTTCAGCCAGGACAAGCTAGGCACTTCGGACGCGTCCACCGGGTCGCCACAAGTCTCGGATCTGAGGTTGTGCGTGTCCTCGTTAGCAGGTGGCGATTCACCTGCGATCGAAGGTACGCTAAAACTTGCGGCGCAGAAGACTGCATACTTTCGTACGTGGTCTTCGCTGCTGCTGATATCTGTGCAGATGAGACACCAATGCTGTTCTTATGCTACAATGACGTGACAAAGTTTTCATTTCAAGCGATCGTAATGTAGTATGGGGGCAGTTCGTGACTTTGGGCGTTGAACAGTTGACCGAGTATATACGCAGATCGCTCTTACTGTTAATGCGGATCTACCTGGACTATTAAGGGGCGAAATACCTTCAGGCAACTGAACCCGTGCGCTGATCTAGTGGTTAGCGTGCTTGTCTCTAAACCAGAACGTCGGGAGATCGCGGATTCGAATCCCAACCTCGTAGTCTCGGAGAAATATAAATACGACCGTGACGGAGTTCCAGTTGTGTACACGGACGTCACACACACGGACTGTGTTCGTATGTGTGCGTGTGTGTGTGCGCGCGCGCGCGCCTTTGGGTGGATGGCTAGGTGTAAACCTGTAGTCCGCGTTTTATTTCTCGGTGAAACGCGACGTAGTTCCAAAACTGACAAGCGAAGCTGGAACCGGCTGTATTTTAACATACGGTTTCCGCACTTTCCCTATACACATGGCAACAGATTCGTCATGATGAATGCGATACAGAGGGTGAAATCGGCTGCGGCTGCAAGGTGGGGAAAAATGGAATAAGGTAGGCACGTAATAAGCGGAAGCTGCCTGTACGATGTAACATACAGCTGATCCCACCGCTGTGCCGATATAAGACGTCGCAGTGGAATTTAAAAAAAAAGTATATATCTTGAGGCAGCTAAAATAAGTCAATTTTTATAATTAACAAAAAACGGTTTGTTTTCCAATTGTTAAAATCGGGGTGTTATTTATTATTCATTTTAACTAATGCGTATTTTTTGTTTTACAAAATAATTGAAAATGGCGGAGTTATGGCACTATTATACGAAAAGGCTGTGCCGTGAGTTGTAAAACGACGTAAGCTCTAGCTCCTGTTGTATTGGTCTGATACAAAACGGTGATTTTTTTTTACATTTTTATTAACGTTTATAGGGTCTGCGCCGACCAAAAAAATATCTGAGATATGGTACTCTTTTGAAAAATAATTTGAATCTTTCATACTTTTGGTTATTTATGCGGCATTCAAAAAAATACGTTTTTCAAGGTTAGGTTCAAGGAAAAAGGAATGTTATTAAAATGTGTGCGAAATTTGGACGGGATCGTCTCGGGATCAATTCTTTTTTGAGTTATTGCTTAGGGCTATTTCGAAAGTACTATATTAAGAAAAGCGCGTTTATACTTTTGGCAAATGAAAATTCAATGATTTCGCTACTTAGCGAGTAGTCGCGATATTCTTTATTATTCTGGTGGGATCAATGATCTACTTTGGCATTCACATCAGGCAATGATAGTCTGACAGCCATTTCACTACAAGACTATACTATTTATTAAGATATTCGAAGAAGAAATTTATAAAATCGAGGAGCGTTACGTGTTCGTTGACAGGTGATAATTCGGATACAGCTTATTAAAAGGTCGTAGAATGTTGAAATCGTATGACGACCTAAAGAAATGTTAAATACCCAGATACAGTTTTTATAAAAACTATAAAATGCTTATAACAATTCAATTTGACCAAAACATTCCCGTGCTCTGCCGCCGAGTTGTTGGTTCTTTTGTATGTAGGCTCGAATCGTGGGACTTGTTACTCCTTTTTGACTTGTCTGAAACAAAAGACCATGTTTTTAAATAAAAATACTAATATATCTAAGAACGAACGGAGCCATTCTAATTTTGGGAAATTTCACACAAGGGGGATCTCCAATAGAGTAATTTTTTTTTTTTACTAAGGACCCTCTTTAAAAGAGCTCTCTTATGCAACTTTTCCAAACATAGAACAATCTACGTTAGTTATTGGTTATAAAAGGATATTTAATCAAATAAAACTTGGCTTTTTGTTTTAGATAATTCAAAGAGGAGTTCTGAATTAGGCCTTTTTGTTCGGCGCCCACACACAGCGATCCTGCTGATAACCTTTCATTTGTTATAACATTTTTTTTACTCTTCGTACTCTATATAAATGCAGTGCAAAACCGCAAATCCATCGGATGTTGAGTTTTCATACTCGCATCTGAAAATTCAATACTTTTTCGTCTCATTACAGTATTCTAATTACTACCGACTTTTCGCCGTTCTTCGCTTATTTTCACTCGTCATTGACTGTTCGCTCTCCAGCAAATCACTCTGATATTTTCACGTGAAAATATATCGACGCGTTGAGTCGTAATATTAATGTGTTGTACGTAATAGTAATGTGTTGTACTTAATGTTAGGATGTTCTTTCAATATTAAGTAATATTAATCTAAGCTGTGCACTTTGACATCAAATATTCCAATTCGGAAAAGATTGATTTCCTTGGAGGTTTACCAATAGACGCTGCCGTTTTTTCCATGGCATTTATCATGGAATTTCACTTTTCCATGAAATCGTTTCATTTTTTTTTCCATGAGATTACTATGAAAATAAAGTATACGAATTCGTAGGAAAAGTACTTGGATCGCGGATGCGGGTGTAATTGCCCGTACGATCTTCGTATCCGTTCAAGTCCGGGCGGATTGCTCCCTCCCTTTGCGTAAAAATGCACGCGTTGTTGCTTTTACAGACTGTGCAACGGAGGACTCTGCGTCACCTTTGGACCGCGACCCCGAGGAATGGCGTGACTTGGCGTCAAATTGGCAAGAAAATCCGCGGCGTCTCTCTAAGGTGGGGCGCGTGGCAAACGTCCAGCAAGAACTCGACGATGATGCCACAAATATAGTCCAGTCAAATTACTGAAAAAAAAAACATAAAATACCGCATTTTTGGGATTATGATGGATCGATAGGGGGGTGTATTCTGAGCTTAAATTCCAATTTGGGGGGTTCTACTGAGGTCGCGTCGAGATACCGAATTAAACGCGAAAACGCGTTTAATTCGGTATCTCGAGAACGGTTAGTGTTAGGCCAAAAACTGTAGAGACCTTTTCTCTTCTAAATTAAATTTCCTAACTTCTTTATCTGAAACTTTTTTTTATCATCAATATTTTTTAATTTATTACTTCCGGAAGGCAAAAATTTTACTTTTTTTTCTCCCTATTTTTCATTTTTCGTCATTTTCTCCCCAACCGTTCAATTTTATGAAACTTTACCGATTATCAAGGCTATAGATCCTTTAATTATAAACTTTTTTTTTTATACCAATATCTTCGGAGTTATACCTAACTCTACCGAGCAAAATCCGCGCCAATGTCGCAATATCATCGACATCAGTGGGTATTCAGTACTTGAAAGAAATATTAAAGTATTCCATGATCATTTATTAATAGCCAACTTACCTGTATAAAAACGTGAATCGATTAAACTATTTAAAAATTGTACTTCATTTAAATATTAAATATTGTAATCATTCAAATATCATTTAAATATTGTACTTCTTCAATTTGGGGATTTTTTATTCCATTCAATGGGATAATAATGTGAATAAGGATTAAAAAAAAGAAGTAAATGAATAATTGAAACTGTTTCACACAATTATTGATAAAAAAAATAGGTCATGAAATTCGTAAAATTAAGCACCCGAGGTCGATGGAAGTGATTCATTAATATTAAAGGCCCTGACGGTATCGGGGCATACGTCGTCCTCATCCATTGCGTCAAAAATACTATCGTCGACAACATTGGCGATATTAGAACAATAGTTCTCTTGGCAATTAGTGCAAATTACTGAGCAAAACAGGCCGGCCTTTCTGCATCCGCACGCTTTGCCGCAGTTGGTTTTGCATTTGCACGCAATTGATCTCAGTAAATCTTCCGGAGCTGGTTTCAGCGACATTGGTATCGGCTCCAATCCACGGAGGGTGCGACGCCAACCCCACTCCTCGGGTTCCAGATAATTTTCGAGCCAGTATTGCACTTGGTAATAACATCTCAACGAATGAAAAAATGCGGCATCAGAGGTAGGAGGAAGGGATTCTAATTTAACCCTCCCACTGCTTGCCATTTTTTTGTATGCCGTATAACGGAGCTCGTTGAGATTCGTACAATTCGTGTCATCTGAAGCCTTGCGATACAAATTCAAAATGAATTGTTCGCCGTTTGAAGCGAGAGTTATTTTATCTGCTTTATCTTGCAGAAAAACTTCAGTTAGAGAAACCAAATCCGGAGTACTTTTCAATGCGGTCATTGATTTGATCTTGCCTATGTTGAATGGTGCCGAAGTTGTATCGCAACCACTAATCGCGTGCAAAAATAATATGTTTTTTGCGGCATTCGGCCCATATATCGGTTTGAGGCAGTGTCTAGCCAGAAAAGATCCCCTTAAATTCCGTTTGAACGCATGGCGCGAACTTGTAGCCGAACCTCCGCGCGCACACGCATCTAAAAACATCGACCCCTCCACTGCGCAGAATCCGCGCGACACTCCCGAGTTGTCATGTTACGCGATCGTAGCCAGTTCGTTACGAATCGACCACGAGACAAGTAGACGAATAATTTAAAGAAACATCTCTCTTTGTATTACATAGTTTGTAGTTGAATAAATCTCTATTTTTAATTGCAAACCCAGTTTATGTAATATTAAGAACGACCCCACGAAACAAGCCGAAACATTGGTCCATCGAGCCGGATCGTTGAGTTCAAAATACAGTCCACAAAACAAAACAAAACAAAGTAAGAACATGGAAGCATTACGCAAGATACGAGGAATAGCGAAAGCCAAGTTGACGAAGCTGGAGAGAAAGATCGAAAATGAGCTAAGCGCCGGTCAGCTCATCTCAAAGGCACGCATCGAGGTATACCTAGCGAGGCTAGACGAGATTCACACCGAATTCGACGACGTGCAGCGGAAAATCACCATCGATCACGGCGGTGAGCCGACAGTCGTCGACATGTCCGAAGAAGAGGACCACGAAGAAAGGTATTTAAACTTAAAAATAAAATTAAGAGAAATATCCATCAGTCCAACGGTGCCGAAAGACGAGGCACATGTAGCCGCTAACGAGGATGCGCTCGCGCGCGTGTTACGACAACAAAACGAGATGATGCAACAGCTCACAAACAATGGCGGCGTCGGGACCCAAGCGCCCGCAGCAAACAGCGACGCCATTACACAACTCGTCGCTCAACAGACCGAGTTGCTACGAAGATTCACCAACGATGGTGGTATAGCACGAATCGAATCAAACGTGAAATTGCCGGTCGTCAAGTTGCCGACATTCGACGGTCGCATCGAGGATTGGAAACGGTTTTCTGAGACATTTCAATCGCTTATCCACAACAACGAAAACATTTCGGCCGTTCAAAAGTTTCAATATCTAATCACGTCTCTTTCCGGTACAGCCGCGAAGATTATCGAGTCGATTGAGCTAACGAGCAACAATTACGTGGTAGCGTGGAATCTACTAACAAAGCGTTAGGACGATCCGAGGGCCATACGCAAAAGGCATATCCAGTGCTTGTTCAACATGCCGCGAGTCGAGAAGGAAGCATCAAACGCAATACGCGAGCTGGTGGATTACACGATGAAACACTTAAGAATTCTTAAGTCAATGGGTCTGCCAACCGAGTCCTGGAACGAGTTGATCATCCACATGATTGAAGCAAGGCTCGACAACGCGACACTCCGCGCATGGGAACAGAGCCGAACCTCGAGCGACGCAACACTCGAAAATCTAATCGACTTTTTGGAAACGCGGTGTCAAGCTCTCGAACGCATCGAAGCGAGAACAAAACAAAAGGACGTCACAAATAAGGCCGAACTCGAGAAACAACAAGTAAAGCCGCGCGTCAAAGGAAAACCGGGACAATTCGACAAGTCCTCGACGCTAGCTACATCAGTAGGCACCGGTAAATGTTTTCTTTGCCAAGGAAATCATTTTATGTACCGTTGCGACAAATTCATCGCAATGCCAGTTGACGAACGAATGAAGGAGGTCCAACGACTAAAGCTTTGCGTCAATTGCCTGCGAAACGATCATCTCGTCAAGTCCTGTCGAATGGGACCCTGCAGGGAGTGTCCAGAGCGGCACAACACGCTACTCCACGCTCCTGATAAAAGGCAGGAAGTCATCGTCAACGCGTCGGAATCCAGTTCGAACAGCAAGACGAGCAGCAACGTCTCGGTGCATCACGCGTCAAACTGTCCTAAGACGCAAGGGGTGATCATGGCTACTGCAGTAGTCAACGCGATTCGCTCCAATGGCAGTAGTACGTGCATCCGTATCCTTTTAGATAGCGCCAGCGAGGCGAACTTTGTAACGCAAGCCACGTGTACGAAACTAGGTGTCAAACGAAACAGGACGTCGGGAATCGTAACCGGTCTAAACGACATGGCGAGTCAAATATCCCAAAGTTGTAACATTGTCATTCGGTCGAGACATTCGAACTATCAAGTCAACGTTCGCTGTTTGGTGGTGCCGAGCATCACAAAAAACTTGCCATCGGTCGAATTAACGCGAAGCGCAATACAAACTCCCTCTAACGTCAAACTCGCGGACGCGGAATTCTATAAACAAAGCGCGATCGACATGCTCGTAGGCGCCGAATTCTTTTTTGATCTGCTAGAGGCAGAGAAAATAGAACTCGGTAACGAACTTCCGTCACTAAGAAATACGAAGCTAGGCTGGGTAATCGCGGGAACAGTCGGGTTCAATCGCGCGACAAGCTTAGCCTGCACCCAGGCATCAATCGCGACACTTCACTGTGCTTTCGAAAATGATGAAACGCTAAATCAAAGCCTCGAAAGGTTTTGGGAAATCGAGACAGTGCCATCCGAGGCAAACCCAAAATTGTCGGCAAGCGAGCGAGAATGCGAGGAATTCTTTGAACAAACGACAACGCGCGATGGTAACGGTCGATTCGTAGTGCGACTGCCGTTCCGCAAAGATCCTAACCAGCTAGGCGAATCTCGGGCTAGTGCTATTCGACGACTGACTCAGTTGGAGCGTCGTTTCGCGAAAAATCCATTATTACACAAGCGCTATGTGGAATTCATGCGAGAATACGAGGCACTCGGCCATATGTCAGCGGTAACGGATATCGCCCAAGATAACAGTCAACCGATTATATACTTACCTCATCACGGGATAGTAAAGGAATCGAGTAGCAGCACGAAACTTCGAACAGTATTCGATGCGTCTTGCAAAACCGATTCCGGGCTGTCGCTCAATGACGTGCTACACGTAGGCCCTACGTTGCAAAGTAGTTTGAACGAAATAGTCGTACGCTTTCGATTTCATAATATCGCATTAACCGGAGACTTGTGTAAAATGTACCGACAAGTCGTTGTACATCCCGACGACCGGGATTTCCAACGAATAGTTTGGAGAGAATCTCCCGATAAACCCATTCGACAGTTCCGACTAAATACGGTTACGTACGGCCAAGCTAGCTCTTCCTATTTAGCTATCAAATGCGTGCGTCGTCTCGCGGAGCAATCACAAAACAAGTATTCTATCGCCGCACGAGTCGTACTCGATGCTATGTACGTAGATGATATCATGACGGGCGCAAGCGACGTCCAAGGCGTCATCGAAACTCAACGACAACTAACCGCACTGCTGCAGACAGGCGGATTCGAGGCCCACAAATGGTGTTCGAGCCGCACCGACGATACGTCGGATCGTCCACGAGACGAAACGGAGGACGTTTCGACACACGTTATCAACTCGGAAGGGACGATTAAGACGCTCGGGCTCGAATGGAGTCCGCACGACGACAACTTTCGATTCTCCGTTCAGGAGATCGGATTAGCTACAACGAAGCGACAAATTCTATCAATCATCAGCAAGTTCTTCGATCCCTTGGGATTGATCGGTCCGATATTAACGTCTGCAAAGCTGCTCATGCAACAGACGTGGTCGATAGACTGCGATTGGGACGAGCCACTCCCGACAACGTTCGTCCAAGAATGGGAAAACTTTCGCCAAGGTGTAAATGCGGTAAAAACGTTTCTCATCCCAAGGCGAGTCATTTCATGCGATAAACCCATTCGAGTATTCCTTCAAGGGTTTTGCGACGCTTCCGAGGGAGCGTACGGCGCTTGCTTGTATATTCAAGCCGAAGACGAGCACGGCAATCTCACGACCAGGTTGTTATGCTCCAAGGCACGAGTTGCGCCAACCAAGCCATTGTCAATCCCGCGCTTGGAACTGTGCAGCGCGGTGCTATTGACGCGTTTAGTCGCGAGCGTTCAGCGGGCTCTACGCATACGAATCGATGGTTTGCAGGCATGGTCCGACTCCACTGTCACCCTTTGCTGGATTCGCGGTGAGGCCTCACGTTGGAAGGTTTTTGTCGCGAATCGAGTCTCTGAAATCACTCAGACGATAGAAGCGAAACAATGGGGCCACGTCAAAGGCGACGAAAACCCAGCCGATTTGATCTCGCGAGGGACTAGTCCAAGCGTCCTTAAGGATTCCGAGCTGTGGTGGTCAGGCCCTTCGTGGCTGAAACAAAAACCTCCCACGTTTCACGCAGAAACGAATTCCGAACCTTCGGGGGAAATAATCAAAATAGTCAAATCGGAGGAGAGGAGACCGATCTTGACATGCAACTTCCTCAACGAGAAGTCTCAAATAGTACAAGAAATCGTCGACAAATATTCGTCGTTCGGGAAGATCGAGCGCGTACTAGCCTATTGTTTACGATTTATCGCGAATTTGAGGAAACGAAAGGGCGAGCGCACGATTAACCGCATTTCCGTTGCGGAACTACGAGAGGCTCACCTACGAATCATCAAACAAGCTCAAATCTCCGAGTTCTCGGAAGAAATCTCAGCCTTGGAGCGCTGCAAACCCTTGAAGACGTCCAGCAAGCTGTTGCCGCTGCACCCATTTCTCGACGAAAACGGCGTTCTCAGGGTGGGCGGTCGCTTGCAACACGCTTCACTGCCATTTGAACGCAAACACCAGATCTTACTGCCAACGAATCACCGAGCGACGCGACTTCTTTTCGAACGAGAACATCTACGCTTACTGCACGCGAGTCAATTATTGTTATTGTCCTCCCTCAGGGAGCGGTATTGGCCGCTCAAGGGTCGTAACTTGGCTCGACAGGTGTGTCGTACTTGCGTTCGTTGTGCAAGAAACGAACCACGCGAAACTTCTCAACTCATGGGATCGCTTCCCTTCGATAGGGTACGTCCAAGCCGAGCGTTCACTGCAACGGGCATCGATTTCGCGGGACCCCTACTAACTCTTGCCAACAAGGGTCGGGGTCGAAAAACTAACAAATCATACATCGCGATATTCGTTTGTTACTCGACGCGAGCCGTTCACCTGGAAGCGACAACCGAGTTGACAAGCGCCGCATTTATCGCCACGCTCCGCCGATTCATCAGCCGACGAGGTAGACCACGTACGATATACAGCGACAACGCAACCAACTTCGTCGGGGCTCAGCGGGAACTGAAGGAAGTCTACAAATTCGTTCGATCGCAGGTGGACGAAACTATCGGCAATCTACTCGCAAACGAGAATATTGAGTGGAAGTTCATACCTCCTGGCTCGCCTCACATGGGCGGCTTATGGGAATCCGCAGTAAAATCCTGCAAATACCACCTCAAACGAATTATGGGCAATACCCTTTTCACCTTTGAAGAATTGTCCACGGCTCTAACTCAAATCGAGGCGTGCTTGAATTCGCGGCCAATTTCCGCCGTGTCAACCGACCCGGAGGATTTACAGCCACTAACGCCTGCACATTTCCTGGTCGGCGAATCTCTGACGAGTCTCCCCGACGTCGACGTGCAAGAGGTCCCTTTGAATCGCTTAAGCCGTTGGGAGATAATCCAGAAGTGTCGTCAAGATTTTTGGCGACGCTGGGAATCCGAGTATCTTCAATCACTCCAAAGTCGCACAAAATGGCGTACAACGCAAGGCAATTTGGAGGTAGCGGATCTGGTCGTCCTGCGGGATGAACATCTTCCTCCCTGTAAATGGAGACTGGGTCGCGTCGTCGAGCTTCACCCCGGGCACGATGGCTTGGTACGAGTGGCCACTGTACGAACCGCTAGCGGCAATGTCAAGAGATCAATCGTCAAACTCTGCAAGTTGCCGACTCCTTCAAGTGCGGAACAGAAAATTAGCCACGCTAATTTGGTGGGCGGAATGTCTAGCCAGAAAATATCCCCTTAAATTCCGTTTGAACGCATGGCGCGAACTTGTAGCCGAACCTCCGCGCGCACACGCATCTAAAAACATCGACCCCTCCACTGCGCAGAATCCGCGCGACACTCCCGAGTTGTCATGTTACGCGATCGTAGCCAGTTCGTTACGAATCGACCACGAGACAAGTAGACGAATAATTTAAAGAAACATCTCTCTTTGTATTACATAGTTTGTAGTTGAATAAATCTCTATTTTTAATTGCAAACCCAGTTTATGTAATATTAAGAACGACCCCACGAAACAAGCCGAAACAGGCAGTATGGGCTATATGTAGGTATACGAGAGGCGAGGAACAGATGTCCCTTACCCGCACTAATGCACGCGACAGTGTGTCTGTGAATACGCGTCGCGACATTGGCGCGGATTTCGCTCGGTAAAGTTCGGTATAACTCCGAAGATATTGGTATAAAAAAAAAGTTCATAATTAAAGGATCTATAGCCTTGATAATCGGTAAAGTTTATAATATTAAGTAAAGTAATAAATTAAAAAATATTGATGATAAAAAAAAAGTTTCGAATAAAAAAGTTAGGAAATTTAATTTAGAAGAGAAAAGGTCTCTACAATTTTTGGCCTAACACAAACCGTTATCGAGACATCGTATTAAACGCGTTTTCATCGAAATGACCTTGAGCTGACCTCAGTAGAACCCTCCAAATTGGAATTTAAGCTCAAAATACACCCCCCTATCGATCCATCGTAATCCCAAAAATGCGGTATTTAATGTTTTTTTTTTTTTCATTGTGAGCCGTATTTTGACTGGACTAATATGGACGTGCCTGAGCAGGTTACGATTCCAACCGTAATACCGGAGAGAACCGACGACCCCCCGTCTACGGTCTTGAGCGCGGAGGAAATATCATCCGACGACAATGTCGAGGATGACCGAGGTTCTCGTCGACATCGAGTCCGCAACCTCAATGCCGCGGGACCAAGCAGTGTTCGCAACACAGTGGGCAGCAGTCGCGTAAGAAACCCTGCCAATCCCTTGTTTCGAGCCAAGCGGATCAAGGTCGAGGAAAATATTCAGGAGCCGGAAACCCAACTCGACATAGCCAAGAAGAGAGCACGATTATCACGTTTTTTTTTTACCGAATCGCCTTAAGGGAATAGGCTACTGTGATGAACCGAAAATCAGGGTTATTAAAAAGAAATTGAAGGAGTAAGTAAGACGATTGAAAAATCGTTTGGATATTTACTTGTTTGTACATTAACAAAGTTGTGTACCAAATTTCATAAAAATATTAATTATCAAAGAAGTTATAATCAATCTCGTGAAGAACCTTTGAACGTAAAAGGCTCAATGGTGTACTCGGTTTTGGCCACCCCGTTGATCCTTAACAAAAGAATGAGTTTTTTTCTGAAAATATATAATATTTTCTAAGACTTGAACGAGCTTTCTATGGTTTCGTATTTAAATCATCACAAGTATTTGCAAGTAATGCGAATAAGAAACAGGTGCGAGAGAGGTAGCAACAGTGGTGATGATAACGTAAAGATCAGAGAATGGGCTCACATCATCTTAAGGTAGAACGAGCGCGCGCCCGTGGTTTCTATAGATTTTGTTCAAATTTTAACCAGACATTGTTTATATTTTCATGCACGTTTGAGTGAAATTTCAGAACAGACGACTATTTAGATTGGGAGATTGGGATTTTGAAATTGCAACTTTTAACACTGGTCTGCATTGACCGAATTTCAGGTCACATAATTCGTCGTACCATTCCATTGTGTTTATAAATTTTGAAAAAAAATTATGTCTAGATAGGAAACTCGTTAGGGAACGAGCGGAAAACGTTTGGATTGCCTTTACTATTCAGTTTCGCTAAAAACGTTCAGTAAAGACAGAATAATTCGCGGTAAAAAATATTTGTCCCCTATAATAAGAAGACATATGACAACACCGCAGAACATTATTGTTTAATATTTCGAGAAACAATTATCGTGTTCCTAAAGTTAAAAACTTTTATCATAAGAAAAAATATTTGCGTTATAAATATTAATATTTTATATTGTTTATGTTATCTTCATTAACAAATAAAAGTGTTGGTTAATGCATAACTAATTTAAAACTTTTTTCGATTAAAAATTACTTCCAAATAAAAATTTGTGTTGCGGTAATATTTAAAAAATGGCGCGCAAACTCACGTCATTGGATACGGGGAACGATGCGGTGTTGCCATATGTCTTCGTATTATGGGGGACAAATATTTTTTACGGAAAATTACTCTGTGTACAGTTAAATGCAGACACTGCCGTGTTAAAAGTTGCAATTTTAAAACCCATTATCTCCCGATCTGAATAGTCGACTGTTCTGAAATTTCACTCAAACATGCATAATGATATGAACAATGTCTGGTTAAAATTTGAACAAAATCTACAGAAATCAAGAGCGCGCGCTCGTTCTACCTTAAGATGATGTGAGCCCATTCTCTAATCTTTACGTCATCATCACCACTGTCGCTACCTCTCTCGCACCTGTTTCTTATTCGCATTACTTGCGAATACTTGCGAAGAAAAACTTTTGTAATCATGCAGTCTGAGGACTTTTCCGAAAAAGGACGAAATTTTTTTTTCTTTTCGCCATGATGTTGCTTATTCCATTATAGTAAGTGATATTCCGTCGGGGGAAGCTGACATTTCCCATTAATTCCATACGTTACGGGGTTTTGAAGTTTACGGGCACAAGGGACATAATGGCGCAGTTACGGACATTTCAACGCCTAAATTGGGAGCGGAGAGTGATTTGTAAAAAAAAACTATCCTGAATACCATACCGAAAAGCTGTCGGAACGGTCACTTCCCTCTCCCCCCCCCCCCCACCGCCATTGAACGTTTGTCAAAATACACGATTTGAAAGACGAGACTGAAAATCGGTAAAAATTTTGTGTGCGTTGAAATGTCCGCAATTGCGCTATTTTGTCCCTCTTTTCCGCAAACTTCAAAACCTCATAACTTACAGAATTAATGGGAAATGTCAGCCTCTCCCAACGAAATATCATGAGTCATGACCAATTAAGGGGTTAGGCCATAGTAACGGGTATAAAGTCATGTGCGAATTTAACAATTTTTTTCGCATGAAAAAGTCTCATAAAATAAGACTCCTAAAATTAATTACACATCTATTTGGTATGAATATCAAGCTGTTAGAAAATATATATATATATTTTTTTCGATGTACAAAATGGCCGACTACTCGGAACTTCTCGAAACAGCATTTTTCCAATTGGCGTGACAAATAACTTCAACAATTTTCACTCGGTTTACTTCGAATTTAAAAGTTATGTTCTTAATTGCATTTCGCAGAGAAGTACGTACGGAATTTCTGATTAATCGAAAACTTTTTATTTTATGAGCAGTTTATGAGAAGTTATAACGAAATTTTTCACTGAAAATTCATTTCTTAAGTTCAAATACCTACAACTTTTGAATAAAACAATATTTCTTAAATATCTTACGTACTTCTCTAGGTATTCTAATGTAGATTGGCGAGAATGTTTGTTTTTTGTTCTACGTAAAAAATTGTGGATGCTACATGTCACGCCGCGGAGCGCCTAAGAAAAGATAACGAAAGAAAATATTAGTAGTCGGCCTTTTTGTACATCGAAAAAAATATATAGATATATATTTTTTCTATCAGCTTGATATTCATACTAAATAAATGTGTAATTAATTTTATGAGATTTTTCCATACGAAAAAATTGTTAAATTTGCACATGATTTTATACCCGTTACTGTGGCCTAACCCGGTGAAGCAGTGCATGGCAAAAAAAAATTCCGTCTTTCGGCAAACTCCTCAAACTTCATAATTACCAAAACTTTGAATTCGCGAAACCGCTCTCTTTCGCTCTATTGACGGCCCGGCCGGTGTTGCGTGTCTTGCTCATGAAAAAAAGCCACTCGCTTCGTTAAGCATCCATCAAACATCCACTAAAATCAACGATAACAATAATCATAACGTCAATGAAGAAGAAAAGCACCTGACGGAGTAGCGCCGCAAAATTGAATGAAAGATGGTTAATTCTCTTGCCGATGGTCAGTCATCTAAATAATTGATTTCCAAAGTGGCGCCCCCCAAGTCACGATGTATAAGGGGGCACGTTTTTCAACCCTAATATCGATAAAGATGAGACGGTGGGGGCGGGGTGGAGGCACGGGCATCTTCTTTTTTGCAGAAAGGAGGCGTGAACCCCTGATCTAAATTGTCTTGAAAGCCAGAGAATGATTAGTCTTAAGCAATTTGCAATAATATTCCGCTGGCCCTGTTCGGTAATACCAGCCTGTTCTTTCAGAAGTTCCCGCGGCAAAGAGTGGAGAGCCAAGCTCAAAGGTCAAACGGATGCGCAGTACACCGGAACTAATTCTTAAGTCGAGTATCTCTCGTCTATTCTTGTTGAATTAATTGATAATTGAACTTGAAAATTACGACTTCAAAAATCGTTTAATTTATACGGCATTTTATGGAGATGACATGCTAGCGACATTTCTATCTGAACCTTTATACAGCGTGTCCCTCTTATCTATGCCACCCGAAATAACTCGGTAATTATCGACGTCGCAAAAAAATGTTCCAGGCCAACGGTGTACGATGTGAAGGGGGCCATCAAATGCGACAATTAAAAAAAATTTAAGTGGAGGCCCTGACGCACAGTGAAGGTCACATCCACTTTTTAAAATGGAATGGTAAATGTATTTTCAACCATATTGTGGAGCACCTCAAGCCGCATAAAAAACATTAGGGAGTCAAAGTCGTTCAAGGTCAATCCAGGTTACCTATTTAGATTTGTATCATCGATACTGACCTTGAATGACCTTGAACGACTTTGAATCCCAATGTTTTTTGTGCGGCTTGAGGTGCTAAATTTAAAAAAATGGTCGCATTTGATGGCCCTCTTCACAACGTACAACTTTGGTCTGAAACATTTTTTTGTGACGTCGATAATTACCGAGTTATTCAGAGTGGCAGACATAAGGGGGACACCCTGTATACTAAATAACTCTCGATGTCTTATATAAACTGCTGTACGCATGTCAAAAATTCTGAGGATTCCGTAACGGCAATAAAAACTGCGAGTTACCGAATGTTTGAAGAAAATATGAATGATAAAACTCAGAAAAATGTGACTAACAGAAGAATTTGTTCGCGGTTACGGAAATTGAAGATTTTCCGTAACCGCGACTGTTCAGAGAACATGTAAAAATGTACCACGAAATTTATGCGAAATTTTTTAATCCAGTTTATCTTTCAATGTAATCATTTATTGGAACTTTTTTGTTCTAATAAATTTGTTCGCTTTTTGTTCCAATAATTTTGTTCCAAAAATTAAAAGTTTCAAGAATTTGTTCGCGGTTACGGAAATTGAAGAATGTTCTGTTCAGAGAACATGTAAAAACGTATAACCAAATTTATGCGAAATTTTTTAATCCATTTTATCTTTCAATGTAATAATTTATTGTAATTTTTTTTTGGGCCACTGTAATTCACTAATTACACAAAAGGGCCCTGCTTATGCGCCCACAAAATACGTCCCTCCACGAAAATAATAAGTTAAATGCTGCTTTTCGACGTTTTGGCACATACTAAACAAATTTTCGTGGAAATGTGGAATAAAGCTATAAAAGAAAAGCTATCGAACTCGAAGATATTTTGCTACTTAAAAAGCCATTCAACAGTGTAGTTCGTTGAGAGCAGTGATTTTGCATTCGAACCGTTGTTTTCCAGACAAAATTTTTTTATCTTATATTTTCTATCGACTCTTCCGCGCTTCCATTGTCTCTTCAGTAAACGACATAATTGCCGACATATGACGATCGAACGATCCGAGATATCAATTAACGAGCCTTAAATTTGTCTTGCAGACGGAGGCCGTCTACTCCGTCTGAGAGGGAAACCATGTTGCGGTACCTTATACAGAATAATTGTGTCCATAGAGCGAAGGGACTTGTGGTATGGACAAACATGATCATTGATGGGGTGAGTACTGCTACCTCGTTTCTTTTTCTCACGTTTCAGTTGTTTTCCCCATACTTTTTTAAAATGCAAAAAAATCCTTTGATTTTCTTGCAGTACCTGACTGATCGAACACCGCAGTCCCTTCAAAATCATTTCCAAAAATCTTTATTGCCGAACATCGAAGGCATCAGCTGGCTGGAAAATTCGGCTAAGGTTAAATTTTTGGCGCTCAGAAGTGACAAAAAGAGAGGGACAACTTCGTGATCACTTTACCGAAAAAGAAATTTTACGTAACAGGCCTTTCCACATCTTAATAAAAAAAACCGCTTTCAATCGAGTTTGTATTTCAATTCTCTACATTTGTTACACTTACCAGGCAACGTTAAACGTAGTCGTTTTTGTTGCGTTTTTCAACCCAAACAAAGTCGCGTGTACGTTTTTGTAGAAACAGCAGCAGTATTTGCTTGGAAAGACTCGAAAGCACAAGCCTGACCTTTACTGTGATATTTTTTAAAAAGTTTTTCCACTGAGTTATTCACCTTTTTGTACGGTAATGGTTGAATAACTTTGCGAAAAAGAAAACACGACTCGGTGAGAAAGTTGCCAAAAAAAAACTCGTTATATTCAATATCACCGAGTCAGTCAATGCAAAAATAGTTGTAATAATTGAAAAAAAAAAATGCCAATGGTGACAGCTGGTACTGTCATTTTTTAAGTGCCGCACGGTCGGTTTAGTTGTGTTTTCTTAGTTAAGATATGTAATTTTGTATACCGATCGAAAATTCGTAAAGTGATCGCGAACTTTCAGATGGTTTTGTATATATGTATACGTTTTCGCACGACGGCGAGTCGAAGTTCTACAATAGCCAGTAAAAGCCTACTTTACTGCATATAGAAGTGCGCGCCGTGTAATTCGACGTTTGAAGAAATATTTTTAATTGCTCGTTATCACAGCCCTATGGAGCCTGTTGAATTTGTCAAAATATCTTTTATATTTTTTATCATAAAAATGTGGAAACCTCGCATAACGAATAAATTAGTTTTGATATTAAATTATCGTTTTTACGCACTTTATATCCAATGTAGAATTCATCACAAATAGTCGAAGACCCCAAAAATCAACGTAAAGAATTCCTAAATCCTACCTTTCCATGAATGTTTGAGGGAATTAAGAAACGAAACATTCAACCCGTACGCGCGTGTTACCTGTCTCTGTCTCCAAGATAATTGCATACGAACGATTATCGTAATCTATATCAAGACGTTCCCAGGGGCACACTGGACCCGCCGCATCTGAGAAAATTATTTTTCTCTGACTTCAAGTTGAAGGGCGCTTCGGTCCTGCTATCCTCGTTGTCGAAAGAATCGAATGTCATTTTTTTTTTGAATTGTCTCGCGTTTCGGACGGGAGATTGTCTTCGTTGGAAAATTTTCCGTCACTGAAGTATACTTACGTTTCAGGAAATCTGGTAACCAGCGCGACAAGCAAGTTTTTCGTAAAATTGTGTTCTAGATTTTTGATGTGACTGGGAAATCCGAAAAATTCGACGACACGCTATGATATGATGAAAAAAAATATCGCAAAAAATTGCGCATCGTTTGCAAGAGGAAATGCATTTTAATTGTACTTTAAAGAATTGTTCACAATTTTTTATTTTTCTCTTGGTGCAAGTGGTATATAAAGGGAGTCGAACGCCGTCAGAGAAGGCGACAAGGAGGGAGAGAGTTTCGTTCATCAACAAAATAAGGACGATTCATTCGACGCAACGGAACGAGAAAATCTATGAATAATAGTTTAAACTTACAAATAAAAGCAATCATGCTCGTAACTGAGCAAACATGATATTTTCCCAAACATTTCCTGATTTAAAAAATCTTGCATTCCACCTTTTCAGTCGCGAGATTCTGTAACTTGGTAGCGACTGTTTTCGTCATCATTAGCTAGCGACAGCCAATCGCCCATGCACGATCACAGAACGAAGGGAGCCTCTTATTGGCTGTCGCTAGCTAACGATAACGAAAACTGTCGCTACCGAGTTACAAAATCTCGCTACAGCTGTAGCATTGGAGAATAAAGTCAATGACATATTAAGGTATTCCTTTCATGAACCAAAATATTTTACACCTAACCGATTTTTGTCTATAATGAAGTAAAAATACATCCCAGTATATTGGTAAAATTTCAAGCCAAGTTACCGAACCTTTAACGAAAAATTACGGCCCTAAAAATCGTCTCATTTATACGGCGCTTTATGGACATGTCACGCTGGCCACATTTCTATCTAATAACTTATACACTAAATAACTCTAGATGCCTAATATAAACTGCTCACAGGTGTAAAAAAGTCTAAATATTCCGTAACGACGATAAAAACAGAGGGTCACCGAACGTTTAAAGAAAATATTAATGTTAAAACTTGGAAAAATGTGACTAGCGGAAGAATTTTTGTAGCCGTGACGTTTCAAATAAATGTAAAAATATCTCAATCAACTAAGTTTGCGCGAATTTTTTTATTCTAGGTTATCGTTGTGTATAATAATCCATTGTGACTTATTTTTTTATTAAGCGCAATTGTAATTTACCGACGATTCAGAAGGCCCTGCTTATGCCCCCACAAAATGCGGCCCTCCGCGAAAGGAATACTTTAAGGCCTTAGGCCACAGTAACGGGTATAAAATCATGTGCGAAATTAACCATTTTTTTCGTATGAAAAATTGATTCACTCATAAAATTAATTACACATCTATTTAGTATGAATATCAAGCTGTTAGAAAAAATATATATTTTTGTTCGATGTACAAAATAGCCGACTACTCAAAACTTCTCGAAACAGCTGTTTTTTTCAAATGGCGTGACAAATAACTTCAACAATTTTCACTCGATTTACTTCAAATTTAAAAGTTATGTTCTTAATTGCATTTCGCAGAGGAGTACGTACGGAATTTCTGATTAATCGAAAACTTTTCATTTTATGAGCAGTTTACGAGCAGTTATAACGAAATGTTTCACTGAAAATTCATTTCTTAAGTTGAAATACCTGGAACTTTTGAATAAAACAATATTTTTTAAATTCCATACGTACTTCTCTAGGTATTCTAATGTAGATTGACGGGAATTTTGGTTTTTTGTTCTAGGTAAAATATTGTGGATGCTAAATGTCACTGCGCAGAGCGCCTAAAAAAAACCTGTGTGAAGTTGGCACCTGACTTTACGGAAAGTAATTTTTTTTTGCATTCGTTTGTACTCGGTTTGTACCCGTTTGTACCGCCTTAAGTTTCGTTTGTACCTTAAGGGGGAAAAAAGTACGAGGGTATGGAAAAATGGACCGCAACCCATTTGGAGCTAAACAATTTTAATAAACGCGATTGAAAAGGGAATCGTTTGTACCCGTTTGTACCGTTGAACATTTTTTCTTTGAATTTTTTTTTCAATTTTTTTTTTAAATTTCCGTTCGTACCGACAAGTATATCGTTTGTACTACCTAGCAATTGTTTCTACTCATTCGTATCGATGAGTATATCGTTTCTACCACCGTGTAATCGTTTGTACCCATTCGTACTGACAAGTACATCGTTCGTACCACCGAGAAAACGTTTGTACCCGTTCGTATCAACGAGTATATAGTTTGTACTACCGAGAAAACGTTTGTACCCGTACTGAACGAGAAAACGTTTGTACTATCGAGCAATCGTTTTTACCCGTCTGTAATGTCAAGCAATCGTTTGTACTCCCTCTCACTGACGAGTATATCGTTGGTACCACCGAGAAAACGTTTGTACTCGTCTGTACTATCGAGGAATCGTTTGTACCCGTTCGTATCGACAAGTATATCGTTTGTGCCACTGAGAAAACGTTTGTACCCGTCTGTACTATCGAGCAATCGTTTGTACCCATCCGTACTGACGAGTATATCGTTTGTGCCACCGAGAAAACGTTTGTACTCATCTGTACTATCGAGCAATCGTTTGTACCCATTCGTCCTCGTCAGTACGAAAAGGTAGAAACGATTGGTGGTAGAAACGATATACTCACCTATACGAATGGGTAGAAACAATTGCTTGGTGGTACAAACGATATACTTGTCGGTACGAACGGAAATTAAAAAAAAAATAGAAATTTTTTTGCCAAAAAAAATTCAAAAAAAAATGTTCATCGGTACAAACGGGTACAAACGATTCTCTTTTCAATCGCGTTTATTAAAATTGTTTAGCTCTAAATGGGTTGCGGTCCATTTTTCCATACCCTCGTACTTTTTTCCCCTTTAAAGTACAAACGAAATCTAAGGCGGTACAAACGGGTACAAACGGAGTACAAACGAATACAAAAAAAAATTACGTTCTGTAAAGTCAGTTGCCTACTTCACACAGGTTAAAAAAAGATAAAAGAAAATATTAGTAGTCGGCCGTTTTGTACATCGAAAAAAAAAATATTTTCTAACAGCTTGATATTCATACTAAATAGATGTGTAATTAATTTTATCAGTGAGTCACTTTTTCATACGAAAAAAAAATGTTAAATTCGCACATGATTTTATACCCGCTACTGTAGCCTAAGGACTTAATGACTTCACGCATGTTACCAAAACGGTACTTTGAACGCTTCGAAGCATTTGCAGAAAGAATGGGATCAGCCTCTGAGCCCGCAAGAATTCTGCTGTCGTCATCGCCAGTCTCGAGAAAAAACTCATCTGAGTTTCGGGACTTTCATTAGGACATAAATGAGAACCGACATCTAGCTTCATTGAGGTATGGTGCAGTACTATGGCTTGTTTAAAAAACAAGCAGTCTAACTGCGATAGGTAGAAGATTTTAGCGTTCTCGTGGTTTCATTCCTATTGAGGGGGGATAAATCTTGAGGCGAGGAAAAAATTGCTGATTTCCATGATTTTTTTTAAGCAAAGTTTTCTTCATCATTTTCGACACTTAGGGTATGTGTTTATTACTACTTTTGGTTATTACATGGTATTTTTTTTATTAATCTGTAAAAATGGCGGCCGTATGGCACGGTCTTCTAATTCGGTTGCGGCGGATGTGGCACGTAGCGTCGGCGGGATTAATCTGAACAAAACCCAACGAAGATTTTTCTTTCATTAACACTCATACGCAGCATATGAACCAAGAAAAAGTGAGAAATGTAGAAAATCGATTAAATGGTACGCGTTGAAAAAAAATATTGAATTTTACGAAACAAAATATCTACATTTTGCGATAAAAATACTTTTTTATTTTTAAAAACGTTTCGTGTCATGTTTTAGAAAATAAGGTTAAAAAGATTTATGTCGAATTTCATCAGAATCGGTCGATTAGTTTTTCAGCTATACGTCACACCAGTTTTGAAAATGCAGTTTAGAACACCGTGCGATACTTCCGCCATTTTTTTAAATTAATTAAAAAAAATAACATGTTACAGCCAAACAGTAGTAAAAAAACATACTCTGAGTCGAAAAAAGGCGAATAAATCTTTACTTTTTAAAAAAATATTTGAATCAGCCAATTTTTTCCTCGCCTAAAGGTCCGATCCGAAAATCGGGGTTATTCAGAAAAATTAATTTTGAAGGAACAAGATTATTCAAAAATCGTTTAGACATTTATTTGTATGTACATTAACAAAGTTGCGTACCAAATGTCATAAACAAAATATTAATTAAAGAAACAGTCGTGCTGGTGTAGTGGTTAGCGTGCTTGCCTCTGAACCAGAATATCAGGAGGTTGCGGGTGCGAATCCCAGTCTCGTAGTCGCGGAGAAAAATAATTACGGACGTGACGTAGCTCCAGTTCTACACGGATGTCATGCACACGGACCGGTATGTGTGTCGTGTCTGTACGCCCGGTATGCCCGTGATTTATTTCTCGAAAAAAAACGCGACTAGCTGCGAACCTGGGACCGGCTATATTGGTATAGGTTTTCGGCAGTTTCCCTATACCCATGGTAGACATGTCATGGTGAACGCGATACAGAGTGGGCAGTCGGCTGTGGTCGCAAGGTGGGGAGGAAGCTGAATATGGTGGGAAATGTAATAAGGGGGAAGACCTCGTACAATGGAATTTACGATATTAAGGGGAGGGTAGGGGTTTCAGCGTGAAAAAAAACACTTTTTTGCGATTTTTTTATCTATATGGATAGAGTAAATTTATTGAAACCTTTTGTACATTATTAAGTGTCATTTCAAGAACATTCCGTGAAATTTGTACGCGAAAATATCCACAAACAAGCCGGTGCCGTGTTTTTCTCGAAACCACTTTTTCAAGTCCGTGTTCACTGCCATTTGAAAACTACATGACCGATTTATTTCAAACTTGGTACACACTTTCTACATATAAAATACCTCCCCTCAACGGTTAGCTTGAGATTTTTTTTACATTGAGGGGGTTTTCCACTCCCAAAATGGCGGATTTTTTAATGAAAAATAGCACTTTTCATTTTACATGACCACCAAAAATTTAGAAGTGAAAAAAAAATTATCAAAGACCGTTGGGGGGAGGATTTGATGATACTTCGACTAAATTTTAATGGTACGTGATTTCAGATAATTTCTAGCTGAGATACAGTGCACACCGCAAATCGTGTTTTTCCAAAGGCGTTCTTGGAAAAGCTTTGCCACCGGCTTGTTTGTGGATATTTTCGCGTACAAATTTCCCGGAATGTTCTTGAAATGACACTTAACAATGTACAAAAGGTTACAATAAATTTACTCCATACATATAAATGAAAAAAAATCGCAAACAAGTGTTTTTCTTTCATGCTGAAACCCCTACCCTTCTCGTAAGTAAAGAAGTTATAAACAATCTCGTGAAGAACCTTTGAACGTAAGAGGCTCCACCGTATACTTGACTGGCGACCCGGTCGATTTGATAAAAACAAAAAACCACATTTTTCTTAAAATAGATAATATTGGCTAACTCTTGATCGATCTTTTTTGGTATCGTTTTTCAATCGTCAAAAAATAATGTTTGAATTTCGTTTCCGATTTTTCGAGAAAGAATGACATCGTTATTGTCAATAACTAATAGAAAAAAAGGGGTTAAGAAGAAAAACAGCAGTCAATACTAAACTACTATTACACTCAGTAAGTATACCAAAGTTCACGTCAATCCGTTTATTAGATGTAGAAAAATCGTGTACACGGTTTTTACGGAGGTTGGAGCGTTAGCTACAAACCAAGATTAATTTTTTTTCTCTCCAACTTCGTTAAAAACATCATTTCCAGAACAACGCGTTTAAAATTTTACTAGCAGTTCTATCGTTGTAATGACAGGTTCACCTTCAACCTGCGACTTCTGCACCATCTGGCGGACCTTCCGCTTCATTTTGAGTTGCCTTAAGCGACGAACGAGTCTTCATCATTTTCGCAGGAGCCTAACCCCTCACGTTAGGTAGACTTGCCTAACAGTCACGAATATTTTTGAGGCTACCGTCGTCCCTGAATCTTAAGAGGCAATGACACCTCATCGCGGTCGGTATGGTAGAACAATTATAGATTCCCAAAAATCTCTGAAACGGCTCTTCAGATCCCGTCGAAACTTTGCCAAACGACGTCAAATAGATAGACGAACAGCTGTCTGCCCCTCCAATTTTCTGAATTTGAGAAAAAAAAGTAAATTGGCTTATGATAAGCCAATCTACATTTTTTTTCTCAAATTCAGAAAATTTGAGGGGCAGACAGCTGTTCGTCTATCTATTTGACGTCGTTTGGCAAAGTTTCGACGGGATCTGAAGAGCCGTTTCAGAAATTTTTAGGAATCTATAATTGTTCTACCATACCGACCGCGATGAGGTGTCACTCCCTCTTAATGGACTTGAGATTGATCAGTAAAGAGAACAGCACAGTGCTCTGACTAGACTACATCAATTAAATTCTACACTTTCATATTCTTGTTGAATGCTGTAGGTTCCACAGTAGACCAAGGAACAGTGCAATCCTGTTGCATCCGGGAGCCTGCCAGTCTGGACCTCTAAAAAAAGATGAAATTCGACAATGTGCTGCGGATACCCGAGTAAAAATGAATATATATATAAACATATATAATTGTATATTAATTGATCATATACAATTGTATAAAAAAATTGGCCCGATAGAATTTTATTTATTTGTATATAAACGTATACAATTGTATATTCTAATATACAGTTATATACGATAGTACATGAATATATAGAAAATTTTATCGGCCGATTCCATTTATCGACGCCATTTTGAACTGTATATTAGTATATATAATTGTATACGTTTATATACAAATATATAAAATTCTATCGGGCCAATTTTTGTATACAAATGTATATGATCAATTAATATACAATTATATATGTTTATATATATATATAATATGCATTTTTACTCGGGTACCCAGTTGATAGAATGAAATTTGCGTTCAGTGGTCTTTATTCTACATATCTTCAAGTATCTTTACAAATGTTTTCACAATATTTTGCATCAAAATGGCGGTGCTGGAACTGGATGAAGCGAAGTACCTTTCAATGGGTCCTGCGGCTGGCAACGTTACATCGCCAATTCTTCACCGATTGACTTGAAACTTTTTTGGAATCTTGCAAAAACACTTTACATTGAAGTACGTATAGTACAGTTTTGCTGTCACTGAAAACCCCCGTAATCGGAAAAAAAATGGAAGGCTAGTTTTTTGACAGGTGATTTTGTAGGTGCCGCGGGTGCTGAATCCAAGTTTGCTTAAAAATCGGGGTGTAGGGTTCTTTTAGGGGATAAAAGGGGATGCGGGTGGATTGAGGCCAAACTACAACCCCCATGAGGTCGGCGCCTGAAGACAAAATGTGCAGATAAATCCGGGCTTTAGTTTTGTCCACAGTGCCGAAGTCGTGGAGCTTCCTTTTGGGGGTGAAATTTTGAAAAATTAATTTTAATTGAATAACTGTTTAGAAAAAAATCGTACACTTTTTGTTCAAATGGGAACATTGTAGCCCTTGAAAAGACGTGTCGATCGAGTATTTGATCATCACTCTCCGATAATATCTTCACCCCCAAAAAAATGGTTACAATACCAAAAAATGGTTTATTGAATAAGTAAAAAACAATCGATTTTTCGGGTATGGTTCAAATGTACGAAATGCAGAGAAAAATGTTCTCTATATTTTCGTTTCTATGGACCACCCTTGAATTTTTATTTCCCAACTCCTCTCGGAGGTTGAAAATTCAAAATGAAAATCTTGGGAAACTATTGACCGCACGAATTCGCCGACGTGGAAGAATTTGTAACTTGAACCCTCAGCTACATTTTTGTCCACAGCGCCAAACTCGTATCTTTTCATTTTTGGTCAATAGTTTTCCCAGAATTTCATTTTGAATTTTCAACCCGTGAGAGGGGTTCGAAAAAAGCAAAATTCAAGGGTGGTCCATAGGATCGAAAATATAGAGAAAATTATTCTCTACATTTCGTACGTTTAGACCATCTCCGAAGAATCGATTGTTTTTGAGTTATTTAATAAACTATTTTTTTCAAACTTCAACAATTCTTTTTGGGGTGAAGATATTATTGGAGAGGGATGATCAAATACTCAATCGACGCTTCTTTTCAAGGGGTACAACGTTCCCGTTTGAACAAAAATTGTATGAATTTTTCCTAAAGAGCTATCGAATGAAAACTGATTTTTCAAAATTTCACCCCAATATTTCTCCCCTAAAATGAACTTCCACGACTTCGGCGCTGCGGACAAAAATAAAGCCCGGATTTCTCTGAACATTTTGTCTCCCGGCGCCGACCTCGTGGGAGTTGTAGTTTGGCATTAATCCACCCCCATCCCCTAAAAAATACCCTACACCCCGATTTTTAGGCAAACTTGGATTTAGCATCCGCAGCACTTACAAAATCACCTGTCAAAAAACTAGCCTTCTCTTATTTTTTTCCGATTCTAATATACAGCACGACTGTACTAGTAGGAAATGCTCGATATTGTTGTACGGGTGACATTTTGGATATTTTTGTACGTATAATAACAAACATTACCTGCGAGCCTTTCTTATTCTGGTTCTATAATATATTCTTATTTCTTAAAGCTCAAAATAGCTCAAAATGTTGAACCGAGATTTCTCAAAGATGAATAACATTTGGGGTAAAATAAGAACATCAAGCTCTGAAGCTCTAAAGAATCCACAGTGTCAGTGAATTCTACAGAGCCTGATGCTTTGTTCTTCCTAAAAAAAACGTAATCCTCTATGAGAAATCTGAGTTGGAAAATTTGTGAGGTTATGATCTTGTACATTAAGGCATTACTCTATGTGGCTAACACAAAAAAATGAGACTTTTTGGGCATTTTTTTTAGTATACTAAAAAAGCAATCAAAATGAGGTTAAAAGTTTATTCTACATGTGTTGACGTGACAAAAAAATAGAAATAAAAACAAAATGGCGGCTCAGTTGTTACACGCTACACCACATAACCTCAGTTTGTCATTTGCGACCAAGATCAGCTGGGCAGTCACTAGACAAGGGCTGGATAACAAAACATTCACAATATCAGTAGCTCATAGCGAGCCAACCATTGGTCAGTTCGTATGAGCTCAATTGGGCGAGCCAGTTACTAGGTCGTAACTCGGGCAGGCTTGAACTATTTATACTCGGGCAATTGTGTGTAAAATCCGGACCTTACCATCCCAATACGCTCATCGCAAAAAAAAACAAATGATTAAATTGATCATTTATGATAAATAAACGAATGTTTTTTTTCGGCGCATTGCACTTTTGGGCATTGTGAAAATGTCAAAGCTAATTTGATATTTTCGTAATCGTCAAAATACGAACGTTTAATTATTATACGAAAGGGACATTTTGTGAATTATCCATTCCGGATCACCCTGGTTGCTACAACTGCGTTACCTGCTGCATGCGTTCGGTGCTCGTGTCCTCAACATCGTTGCAGTCCGCTTCAGCCTTCAACGCCGTTTGATATATATCGCGAAGTTTCTTTTGCAATTCTTTGTTCCTTTCGGCCAGCTTCATCGCTTCCGACATCGCGTCGTGCTGCTTGTCGATTGCTTCTGCAAAACAGACTGCAAAATCGAATTAATAAAGTAAAAATAACAAATGTCATATGAAAATCCGGACAAGCCGAACGAGAAAAACAAAATGTAACGTCACTGTTGGCTATGAAAAAAAAATATTATTATCGAATTCGGGGAATAGCTTTATGCTTTACTTCACCGCGTAATTGCTTTTCGACATCCAAATCGAGCTGTCGGAACGTTTTCACTGCGTTGTCATCCGCCAAGCTAGCGGGACGTCCACCCCCGGCCCTCTCCTTCATCCTTGATATCTCCTCCTTGACCGCGAGCAGTACGAGAAATTTCGCATCACGAAGATACAGTAGAGCAGTGGTTCTCTAAAACACTGAATATTTTACAGAATCCTGAAATAAGCAAAAGCTGATTTTAGGTTTATTTTTTAATGAAAATAATACAAAAATAGGTATTTACCATAACAATGTATTAATTCCACTGTAAATTGATGAAATTGTGTTCATTCGTTGGGAGGTATGAAGTTGTTTTTTTTTTCGACGACACCCTAGCAGAGGCCTTGCGGAGCACACTTTGAGTACGGTGGCAGTAGAGCGATCGAATAAAGTGGATCGTAATAAATATATGCCGGCGAAAAGACACCCGCCGGGTGCGCGACGATCGGTTTTTATCGTCGTTGCGCTTAAGGCATCATCACAGAGTAAAATTTAAAAAAAAATTGTTTTTCTCTTTGCATTATCCCATATTATAGACGGTTATAAACATGCCGTCCAATTTTTGGGGCAAAATTCGAATTTTTGCGGTTGCTACATCCTTTCTCAGAAAAAGGGTTTCGACCAGGTAAGTGAGACCTGGCGCGGACGGACGCGTTCTTCTCAAAGTTTTATTTTGCTACGGAAGCTTTTTTTTGTAATCTTCATATTTTTTAAACGAAAACTATCGAAAAGATACGTTAAATTCGATACTTTTTTCAAACTACCGCCATCTAATTAATTTAAAAAAAAACCTCCATAGCAAGATAGCGGCTTTCATGCCGATTAATAATGTTTTTACAAATTTTGTTTCGGATAATATTTACGGCCGCAACTCTGTACACCATGCGGACTCCTTTTTTCAGACATTTCCAACCGAGAAAAAAATGCAGAAGAATAAAATAAACGTTTAAAAATGTATTTCCTGTTCTTCATGAGTGCTCTGATTTGATATAAAAAAATCAGACTAGTTAGCGAATTTTAACCATCGAAAAAAAATTCCGAAAATCAGCCAATTTACGACCCGTTTCACTGTGATGATACCTTTATGCTGCCACCACTGACACATACACGTCTGCAGTGCGAGGGCACTCACGTTTTGTCACGGTGTCGACCGTTACCTGCATTTTATAGTTTTCGCAATTCTTCTCAACTATTTATTCACTGAATCCGAAGGCTCGAGGCTCAAAATGTGCGTTTCCAATGTTGCTAGATCGAGCATCTCTTCTATTTTTCGAAGAGATACTTCGAACAACAATGAATTATAAATTCATCATCACTTGTCACTGTTGCTGCTCTTATTATTATTATTATCATTATTATTATCTTCGTCATCAATGATTACTATTGCTATGAAAATAATAAGACAACAGCAACAATAACAAAAACGATTGTAATGAGAACAATTATTTATATCTCATTTTCGTTCTCATTGTATTATTATTATTGTTGTTGAAATTATCATTACTCTAACTATAATGACAATAAATTTTAACCCTTTGCGATATTGTTTATGTTGACTCGTCCATCAAAACTTTTTCCTAAATATCACGAAAAACACTAGCACGCTATAGACTTTGAAATATGAAGGATATTGTTTAGATCAAAATCAGAAAAAGCTTGTCCTTCAATTGTCTTAAAAATAAAGTAATTGAGCTACAAACTCTTAAATATGAGCCGAATATTATTGCAAAAATATCAGTGCTGTAGGGTACGTAAGCATTTTCTTTTCTCATCAATATTGAGCGAGGTCTATTAGGGTATTCCTTTCGCGGAGAGCCGTATTTTATGTGGGCATAAGCAGGACCATTCTGAATCATCGTTAAATTACAGTGGCGCTTAATAAAAAATAAGTTACCATCAATTATAATATCCAACGATAATACGAAATAAAAAATTTCGCGTAAATTTAGTCGTTTTAGTCATTTTTATGTTTATTTGCGCATCTAGAGTTATTTAGTGTATACATTATCAGGTAGGAATGTGGCCAGCGTGTCAACTCCATAAAGCGCCGTATAAATGAAACGATTTTGAGTCGTCATTTTTCGTTAAAAGTTCGGTAACTTGGCTTGAAATTTAACGAGTGTACTGGGATGTACTTTTACTTGGTTGTAGACGAGAATCGGTTAGTTGTTAAATGGTCGGCTTCGTGAAAGGAATATACCTTAAATTTCACATGGAGACGGACGTCTCTAACGACATGCTTCAAGCGAGGCTAAAATTTAATAATAAGCGAAAAAAACTCAGGCAGTGGGACACGAACGACGACGAAATACATCAATACAATGAGAAACAATAAACGACGTAATCTTAGGATCCCAACCTCTTGCTGATATACGAAGAAAAAAAATCGAAAGAGAAAAATAGAGGTCGAATCAATGTCTCCCAATATTATGGATGAATGTGTATTTTCTTTCGTATTTCCGTATTGGAGACCGCAAGAATCGTTAAGCTTCACCCCTTCCTGCGTTTCTATAAAGGTTTTTATTATCGTCACGAAATCCTAATTGATAAGGCGTTAATGTAAATTCTCCAGCGAACAAAAATGCTCGGTCAGTCGAAATTAATGGACGACGTGTTGGAGCGTGACGTTTGTTTGCGTTACACTGTCGATTCGAATTTTGAAACACAGTCCTCAGTGAGAACATTTCATTTTCAAGATAGAATTCGGGACGAAAAAATCACATTCCGTAAGTGTTCCTATCGCGTTTAATATCGATGAGAAAAAAATTGCTTGTGTTTCCTAAAGCACCGATATTGTTAGAATAACATTCAACTAAAACATTTAAGTTTTTGAAGCGCAATCGTATTTTGATAAGATTGATAAGATTCAAAGTGAATCTTTTATATTTCAAACTCTGTAGCGTTCTGGTGTTTTTCGCGATATTGGGAAGAAAAAACTTTTCATGTATGAGTAAACATAAACAATATTGAACAATACTAATATTTATCATTATTATTGTTATTGTAATGATAATTTCAATAATAATAATAATAATAATAATAATAATAATAATAATAATGGAATGATAACAAAAATGAGAAATAAATCAATATTCTTATTATAATCGTTGCTGTTGTTTTATTATGACTACAGCAAGAATAATAATTGATGATAATAATAATAATAACAGCGCCAATCTGTGCTATTATAAACACTTGGATATTAAGCTGGTCCACAGTATGAAGTTGATCCGAGCAACCTCACCCATCCAGGGCCGAGACACGAGTGCACGAGTACTCAATGTTCCGAGAACGCGCTCTCGCATGGAAGTGCGGTTAGACACCTGCATAACACCCAGGAAAATCCGAATGTCGTACCCAGCCACGCGAGTCATTGGCTCGCGCTGCTGCGACAGCACCGTCGCTGCACCAGACCCACGGTCGTATATACAGGTCTGGGCACTTCCGTATATTCCGTATACCCCAAAGCGTGCGTCTATCTGACGTCTCTCTTTGCGGAACTGGCCGCAAAAGCGTGGAGCGCTGCTATCTCAGAGGCATGTGCGATGTATGCGCGTACGCGAATTGTCTTTCCCTTCACGTAGCTGTGATGAAAAATTAATACAGAGCACTATATACGAACAAAAAAAAGGCAAGCACCAATCCTTGTCTCTGACTCGCTTTATTGGTCACCACAACATTTCGGCAAAGGCACGTTTCGGCAAACGTGTTTCAACAGAGAAGGCTAAATGGCGGGAACCGGTCCGTCCTTGCGTGGCTCCGAAAAGAACGAGGACGAGAGTGAAAAAAGTTTTGTCCTCAGCTGCGACTACGAAAGCGATGATTTTCTGGCCGATGATTCGGAAACGAGAAACAACGCGTGAGTTTTTCATCGCCGCTGTTATTTTTCATTCCAACGTCCCTCGCGCGCCTCGCCGGTTGCTTGCACTTTTATTCGATTATTTTATTACTTTCGCTGAGTTTCCGGGTCACGCGTTGCCGTTGCGGAAACTCGGTGGTTCGGCTACTGCCGAGTGGTCACCCATCCGAGTGTCGGCCTGGGCGAAAGCGGCAGATCGCCGGTCGCCTCGTGATAAAATAACTTCGGATAACAAAGACGCACGGCTTTTTTTTCAGAGCCCATAGAGTCATGGAGGACCCAACTGACGGCAGACTGACGCCCGATATTGATAAAGCCATACGTCGAAGTCTCCATCGATTCTCCAGAGAATCCTTCGACATGGACAACAACAAGAATTCGGGAGATGACCTTATTCCCGATAGCGAAAGTACGTACACGGGTGTGAAGAATATCAGAGAGTAGAAGGTTTAGGGAGGTCTTTACCGTTGACCTTGCACACAGAATTAGACGGGAAGGAAAATTTGATAGGCAAATTGGTTTCTCTTGAGATTCAGGCAAGGAGGCTGCTTAGGCTCTTTGCAGGACAGGCGGCAAGAGGGGTCGTAGATTCGTAGATTGTCGGCGATCTCCATTTTCCTGTCTTGGAGATCCTTTATGCGCTCCTCTATCGTGTCAACGCAGATGTATCTGAACGAGCAAGCAATGGAGGAAAAATTATAGGTTATTAGATATTCTTACGTCGTACGCGCACGTACTCGACTGTTGAATCGCTGTTTAAGGGGTGAGGCTACTGTGAAAATCTAAAAAAACATCGATAGTCGCTTGGAGCGACTCAAATTGAAGGGGAAGTTCCAAAATATAGTGCGGGAATTGCAGATTGAAGGTAAACTTATTATTACAACCATAGAACTGTTGGTAAAAAATTTAACTCGTTTTTCTCGAAAATTTGTTTTTCAAAACGGTGTACACGATTTATCGACATGTAATGAACGGATTGATTTGAAATTTAATACACTTATGCAGTGCAATAGTAGTTTAGTCTTAACCGACGTTTATATTAAAAATTTTTTTTTCATTACCCATTAAGAATAACTCTTTTTTTCTCGAAAAATCAAACAAAAAATTCAACAATTTTTTCGATAATTAAATCGCGATGACAATGACACTTCGTTAAACCGCTCCTAATTATTTATCGGTACAATTTTTGGGGCAAAAAGTTATTCTTATACATCGTATTCTTGCCTACTGCATATCAATAAAATTGCAACAGGACCCATACTTACTTGTAGATAAAGACATTCTTCTTCTGGCCGAATCGGTATATGTGATCTTGCACCTGGCACTCGAGTTGCGGATTCCAGTGGATGTCGATCAGCAACAAATGATTCGCCCCGACGAGATTGAGACCCACTCCACCCGCCCTCAACGACAGAATAAGAACGTTCGTTCTCGAGTGCGGCGAATTAAAGTCGTCCATTATTTCCTGAGTTTGAAATATCGAGAAAATGATTCTTGCATTCGATGGAAAATATGATGCATTAAGGCGAAAGCATCCGTGATTCCGTAGGTCGAAGAATTCATTGAGAGTTTGCCGAACTTTTTTCAAAAACGACTGGATTGAACGACTCAAAATACTTGACATTCGACGTCTGATTGCGAGACCAATGGACAATATTATAAATTATTTAGCTAATATTCGTGTAACAATTATATAGCTAATATTCGTGTCTTAGGAAGAAAAAATTACCAATCAATGTACCAGAGAAAACTGCTAGCAAAAAGGTCAGAAAAGGAACTTCCATTTGCGATAAACGCGGATCGAAGAGATATTCGACCTGGCGACCATACAAACACGCATTTTGACACTCAAATCGTTGCATTATGTGAAATAATGAGTGAGAAAAGTTCCAAAAACCACCGTGCAGATGATTCTTGATAATAGTCCCAAAATGCGTGTGCACTCGCTCCCACAGGCTGTACGTAAAAAATCATTTGTTCTCCCCAGTGCACTCACCTGACGATTTTTAACAGGAACTTTGCCGGTGAAACTGCGATACGTGGCTTCTTTAACCGCGTCGAGCTGAGCCCCGACAATTTCAAGGACGCTCAACCATTGAGACATAACTATAACTTTGTCTTTGTCCTTGACAATCTCCTCAATTTTTTCCATCACAGCTCTCATCTGAAAGAGGAAACGTCAAAATTCGTCCTTGGAATGTGGATCTGGGGTTATTCTGATTCTTATTATTAGATTGTTATTCTTATTATCGCGGTTACAATAATATTTCAATAGTAAGAATCATGATTGCTCTTAATATGTCATCATTTTTATAACGATAATAATAATAATAATTTTAATAGTAATTTTTTACAAATATTAAAAACAGTAATGTAACTATAGTAATAGCACATTCCTATTAAAATTGTTTCAAAACCAGATCTGCTGGACGACTATTTTTTGCACGTCATGCAACAAAAAAGTTTCAAATCATTTGTTCGAGACGAGATCGCACCTTATGTGTTGTCAACTTTTTCTCGAGCTGTTGCTTTTGATGCACCAGACAGGCTTTCTTCTGGGCCTTCAAAGGATCAAGGCTCGAGTTTCTTGTTTCCTTCATCGCTATCGACATCGCGAGCTCCTCTTCGACCGAATTCTTCGCCGAGTGTTCCTCTTCGCCCGAATTTTCTGGCGAGTCTTCCTTTTCGGCCCAATTTTTTAATGCGACCTCCGCTTCGACCCGATTTTTCGGCACGACTGGTCCTCCGTAGGAGCTTTCCAGATTTTTTGCCGCAGCTGGTCCTTCGTCGGAGCTTTCCAGATTAACGGGGCGCTTTCGCCTGCGCTTGTTTTGGACGATCTGGACGTCGTCGTCGGACTCGTCTGTCAACGTGAAAATTCGGGATTAGAAAATTAGCGTGCATTGTCGACGGTGTCGAAAAAATAATGCAACTCTTCGCCCTTTGAACCATGATATTTAGTGCAAAAATAATGTCACGATTTTTTAATCTAAGCCACTCGATAATTTTTGTCGCCGGCTGATTCGAACGCTCTTTGCCTTCAAACTTGAATTACTTGACAACCAATTAATATTTGCCAAATCCGGTCGAAGAGTCTTGAAGCCTTACGGCTTTAAAAGGCTTCCTTTCGGATCTTAATAATATTATATTTTAGGATATGCAGCTATTGTTTGATTGGAATATCTGTATTTTTCGAATTGATCGAATTGTATAATAATAGGGGAATGAAAAAAGAAGCTTTTAAAAGCTGTAGACGTCAGCCTTAAGGGGTCTGGATAAGAAAATTGGACTTCAAAAATACGATTTTTATTTCACAGTTTCATAGCTTAGAATCTTAATTTTAATTTACAACAAAGATTTTATAAAACGAAGCCAAAAAATGAGCAGCAGCAGGCTAATTAAGAATCTTCAACCGGATTTGGAAAAGAAGAAAACGCTCTCTAGTTATTAACTTTGGAACGTGGAGTGAATTTTTCGTGTACATCGATTTGAGTTCGCTCAAATCATGCACGACTTTTTTTAACAGCCAATACTGTTGTTCATAGGGTAAAAGGTGATATTTTCTTCCGACACACTTTAAATCAATAAAAAAAATGAAACATGTTTTATTTCTACATGTTTATAGAGAGAGAGAGAGAGAGAGAGAGAGAGAGAGAGAGCGAGAGAGAGCGAGAGAGAGAGAGAGAGAGGGAGAGAAATTATTAAGTCGTTAATTATCCAGAGTTGTTAGTCTCGAGAAAACCAACTAGCGCCCAACTCTTTGAAATTAAATGGATTTATAATTCGAAAACCAAGATCCCTACCAGCCGAAGGACTTCGGCCGCGGTAGGTAAAGGAATTACAAACACATAAAGAATAATTCCTGTCTCATTTGGCGCCCAACGTGGGGCCCCGTTGGTAAATTTTTGTAATTTGTTTGATAAAGTATCGAAAAAAAAAAATTATAAAATTTTCTGGGGAGAAATTTTGAAGAACAATTTTTGGAAAACTTAATGCTAAATTCGGGCGATTATTCGTGAGATTAATTAACGTGCCACGAGTTTCTCTTCTGTTCAGTTGTTAACCCTTTGTGCCGTAATTAAAAAAAAATGAATGTAAATACGTAAAGGGATTCATATTTAGTGTCAATTGTTGAAATTATTTATGCGATGTAGTTTATTTATCGATCGATCGATAATTAATCGATCGATAATAATTTAATAGTAATTATTTATGCGATCTAGTTTATTTATCGCGAATTTGTGTTCGACGTGAAAAGGAAAATTTCGTTATGCATATTAAAATTGTTAGACTTCCATATATAAGAGGAAATACCATTTCGACGAAATAACATCGGGAGAATAAGGCGAATAATAATTGTCGGAAGTCATCTATAGAGAAAAAGTCGCTTCGGTCGTTCGGCAATATTCTCATACGACCTATTGTTCCCAGAGAGTCGGACACTTACCCGAACTCGAGCCATGTATATACCACATCGAAACACATGAGCGTAACAAAACAAAGCGAGTCACGATAAACGACTCTCTCGAAAATTCTCGGCCTCGCTTATGTCCAAATTAATACAGTAACTTTGAATCGACTTATACATGGGATACTCTTTGTAAACACAAATAGCATATCATTAATATTAATATTAATATTAATAACATATAATATCATAATCAAATAATTAAGATTTACAATTTAAATTAATTAAGTACAAATGAAACACACTTGAAATTTAAAAACGTCCGATTAATTCCCAACAAACAAATATTAACACGCTCTCTAGTTATTCTCGTTGGAACATAAAGAGTAAATTTTCCGTGCAAATCGATCTGAGTTTGCTCAAATCTTGCACGAATTTCTTTGACATCCAAACTCGTTCAAAGGGGTAAAAGGTGAGACTTTTCTTCACAACAGACTTTAAATTGATAAATCGAAGAAAAAAGGTACAAATAAATACAATATCATTACTATTGATGATATGCATTTATTCACGATAAACACGGCAATTAACAACCGGCTAAAGCACAAGGGAGGTAAGCTTTTTGCGGCGTTCGTCGACTTCAGGGCAGCTTTTGATACGGTCTGTAGAGAGAAAATGTTAGAAAAGCTCCAAAAACTAGGGATAAATGGAAGAATATTAAAGATGGTCGAGAGAATATACGAAGTCACTGTGAACGCGGTAGTAACGGAGGAAGGACTAACAAATACATTTGAATCGGGGAGAGGAGTTAGGCAAGGATGCCCTCTTAGTCCAACGCTGTTTAGCGTATTCATAGAGGACCTGGCGGAAGATTGGGAGCGGAAAAAAGTAGGAGGCACAGTTATCGGGGGAACAAAGATTTACGAGCTAAAATTTGCCGATGATGTGGTATTGATAGCAGACGACGCGGAAGGATTGAGGAGTCTACTCTGGGAATTGGAAAAATACACACAAAAAAATAAGCTAACGGTCAACCGGGAAAAAACAAAAATTATGATTTTCAGAAAGGGAGGAAGGATAAAAAAGGAAAGAGGCTGGGAGTTCAGTGGCAGGAAACTACAGATAGTAAAGGAGTACAAGTACCTAGGAGTGTGGCTGTCGTCGGGAAACACGTACGAAAAGCATCTGCGGATGGTGGAGGGCAAAATTGTTAAAGCAATAAACATGGTGTGGGGGCTCTGTAGGAGGGCGAGGATACATAGCCTGAAGCGAAGAATACAACTAGTGGAGGCTTTAGTGAGGAATGGACTACTATACGGAGTAGAAATTTGGGGGTGGAAACGGTCGGAGCGGCTGGATAAGTTGCAGGCAAGATACATGAAAATGATTATGGGACTGAGGAGAAATACACCTGCGTACATTTGGAGACGGGAAGCGAATGTAACTGGGATTGGTATTAAGGCTATGGAAAGGGCAGGAAAATATGCGTACGAAGTGTTAAAAATGGAGAACAACAGGCTGCCAAAAATCTGTCTTAAGGAGGAGGCGAGGGGAGCGACGAACGGAGCTCCAACGAAATGGGGGAGGGAAGTACGGAGGGCAATGGAGGAGGCGGGAGAAGGACAATTCTGGCAGCTTATAAGAGAAGGCAGCGACCGGGATGTCAAGAAGAAAGTAAGCAGGGCAATAATGAAGAGGAAAGAGCAGGAAATACAGCAGGACTGGGCGGGAATTGATAAATCTAACTACTGCAAGGAATATAAAACAAGAAAGTTAAACCAGGAAAGGGAATATTATTGGGAGGACAAGCACATAACGGGCGAAATTAAGGAAACTTGGGCCAGGATAAGATGTGGGAGTGTAGGCAGAGAAATAGAAAAAGGTTTTAGGGAAACAGCGTGCCGGCTATGCAAACGGGCGGAGGAAACGTTGGCCCACATCTGTAAATGTGACAAGGGGAGGAGAAAGATAGGCGGAATTATTGCGGAGAAGATGGGGGGATGGACAAAAGGAAAGAAAGAAAACGAAATAAAAGAGGAATTGGAACTCTTGCTACGAGCAGGGCAGCCCTGGGTAGATCTATGTAGGTACATAAATAAATTCGAAAAAGCGGCGGACAAGCAGTAAGAAAATGTAAAGCGGTCGTAAAATGCTTGTTATAATATATTATATTAGATGTAAGATATATATATTAGTTCTCAAGAGAACCTTGTATTATGTAAACGCCCGAAAGGGTATACCTGGAATAAAACTACTACTACTACTACTATTGATGATATGTCATATTATTTATAAAAAAATAAAATAAAAAAATTTAATTAATGCAGTACCGATAAAACACACTTAAAATTAATAAGTTTATAATTAATCCCAAACACACAAATATTAATACGCTCTCCAGTTATTTACGTTTAAACGCGAAGTGATTTTTCCGGGTAAATCAAGTTGAAATTGTAGGTGAGATAGTTGAAGTGACTGAATTTTGGCACGAATTTTTTGAACGTCCAATAGTGAAGTTCCCAGTAACCAAGAATAAAAAAATATTATTATGAGGTGATAGCTGATAATTAAAGTAATGCTCGGAAGTGCCTATTTTATTTTATTTCGGTGAAACTTGTAGATAAATTTAGATGCATAGATTGTAAAAAAATATCTAAAAGTCACGTGACAAAAAACACCGATCAGAGCGCATGACGTCACACTTTGCAAAACACGAACGAGTCGACGCTCTAAGAATACTGTTCATACTAGGCTGTTATTTTGTCTTAAGGGTGGAACCTCCTCCAGATATCTTTTTTTTTATTGCTTTAAAAATTAATTTAGTATCTGAAGAATATATTTCCACAGTTTGAAGCCCAACAGAAAGTCCTAAAGGTACCTCAGAAGTCACCGAAGTGATGCCTTCCAAAAATACCGAGAGTAGGTAAACGAGCGCGCGCCCTTCGCGGTCTCTACCTTTTAATTTCTTAGCCAAACAAGTTTGTTAGTTTACTTTTTCAATAATAGGGGACACTGCGGACTATTGTAAAGAAAAAGTCGCCCTGTATAACCGTCGTTTTTCGTTTTTCGTTTTCACGCAAACAGTTCAAACAGAAAGAAAAAAATTCAGTCCAGATTGGTGATTTCCTAGAAGAAGGTTTGCTTTGTGCCCCGGCATCGCAAAAAGTAATGAACCAATTAACTTGAAATTTTGTACAGATATTCTTTAACTTATCGGCCTTTGCATAAACCTAAAATTTCGTATAAATTGTTTGAATAAATATTGTTTTTAACGCTTCATTTATTTTAAAAAAAAAAGTGTTTTTTTTTGTTCTCAAATTTTCATTTTTTTTTTGTTGCTAAAATTAGGTTCATGCAAAGCGGAATGACTTATGTTTAAAAAAAAAAAAAAAAAAAAGTGTCCATTTTAGTTAACTACGAGGACCTGGGCGTTCCACGGCGCAAACTCTAGGAGCCAAGTTCGAGCACGTCTGGCCTCGCCATTTTGTTTTGTTTGACTCGTGAATTTTTTTTTCGCATTCATTTGAACGCCAATATTATCATGAAATTTGATTTATTGCAATAAATGCTCTCAAATTTTTGTAATTTACTAAATTTCGCGTAATTTAGTAGATTTCGACATTTTTACATTTTCCCTGAAAAGTCGGGCCTACGATAATTCTTCTGCTAGGCACATTTTTCTAGGTTTTATCATTAATGTAAACTTCAAACATTCGATGACCCCCTGTTTCTATCGTCGTTACGGGATCTTTAGATTTTTTTTACACGCGTGACCAGTTTATATTAAGCATCTAGAGTTGCTTAATATAACTTTTATACATTATAATTAATGTATAAATTATTAGACAGAAATGCGGCCAACGTGTCATCTCCATAAATCAACTTCGGTAACTTGGCTTGTAATTTTACCAGAATACTGGCATGTATTTTTACTTCGTTATAGACCAAAATCAGTTAATAGTTAAATATTCGGGTTTGTGAAAAAAAACCTTAAGCTGGCGTGCCCTGTCAATGGTCACGAAAAAATGTCATCATCTGGCTGCAGCTATGTTTTTGTTTTTTTTTGTACTTTTAATGTTTTTTTAAAGGATCTCGATATTGAAAGAAAAATCGTTTTCCTCATCACCAACCGTTTTCCAGAAGAAAAAAAATTCGGAATTTAGCTATATTTTTGGGTCTGTAGGTAGAGGTAGCCTCTTAAGGTTGCTCAGCTAACACGAAATAGTAAGCATTTGCTGAAATTTTTTGAGGATATTTGGGAACAGGTGTTACGACTCCGTGTAAAATTTCAAGTTCTTCCTCTGCGTGGTTGTTGAGCAAATAATTATTGAAGTTAGGCTCTTATACGCTGCGACATAGCAAAAGCTTCATGAGAACTCTAATACGACTGTTGCAACATAATAAAAATAGTAAGAATTTAATGGAAACAGGGGGACAAAATTCTTGAGATTTTTATAAATAATTTCAACGAAGAGTACAGCGTTTTGTCTTTCTCGTTATCGAGATATTCGTGCAATGAAACAGGAAATTTCAGCTGATTCGCGTAAAACGATAAAGCGCCCTACGGCACGTGACAACGCTGCTGTCAAATCGGCCATTTTGAATAGGCTCCAAAATTTTAAACGCTCGAACTATTGCTTCCTTGATATAAATTTCTTACCGCGCTTTGATAAAGAGTATTAAAAATTTTGAATCATTCTTTAGAAGCTGCAGTGCATGTATTTCGACATAACCTTCAAATCAATTACGCGTCGTCCCTCAACTGCGCCTTCATTTTCCAGCTCAACTACTTTTTTCTGCCGCTTTCCAGGTTGTACTTGCTCCAACCGTCGATAGTACTGTTTTTCAGCATGCATTTTTCCCTTCCATCTTTCTCATTTTCGGCGAACAAAAAAATGGAATTCGCGAAAGATGTTTGACAGTTACGCGGTCACGATGTGGCGTTCGTATCTGAGCTCAGTGATCCTAGTTACTGAGTACTAAGTTTGCACCATTTCAACTTGCTTAATAACTTATTCGCGATGTAAATAAACAAAAAAGATTAATAACATTTCTAAACAGTCAATTCAGTCAAAACAGCATTCCACATATTTATTCGCTAAAATTTATTTATTTTTCGTAACCGAAAATTTGATTATTCCGGGCTGGCAGCAATTAGAGGCGCCCGTGTTAAAGGCGTTAAGCCACAGTAACGGGTATAAAATCATGCGCGAATGTAACCATTTGTTTCGTATGAAAAAGCGATTCACTCATAAAATTAATTACATACCTATTTAGTATGACTATCAAGCTGTTAGAAAATATATACATTTTTCTTTCGATGTACAAAATAGCCAACTACTCAAAACTTCTCGAAACAGCTTTTTTCCAATTGGCGTGACAAATAACTTCAACAATTTTCATTTGATTTGCATCAAATTTAAAAGTTATGTTCCTAATTGCATTTCGCAGAGAAGTACGTACGGAATTTCTGATTAATCGAAAACTTTTCATTTTATGAGCAGTTTATGAGCAGTTATAACGAAATTTTTTACTGAAAATTCATTTCTTAAGTTCAAATACCTACAACATTTGAATAAAACAATACTTCTCAAATTCCGTACGTACTTCTCTAGGTATTCTAATGTAGATTGACGAAAATTTTTGTTTTTTGTTCTTGGTAAAAAATTGTGGATACTAAATGGCACGCTGCGTAGCGCCTAAAAAAAAGATAACAGAAGAAAATATTAGACAAAAAAATATGTATATATATTTTCTAACAGCTTGATATTCATACTAAATAGATGTGCAATTAATTTTATGAGTGAGTCACTTTTTTATACGAAATAAAAGTTGTTAAATTCATACATGATTTTATACCCGTTACCGTGGCATAACGCCTTAAACATATGCGTTCTCCTCTTGCCGCCTGTCCTGCAAAGACCCGAGCAGCCTCCTTGCCTGAATCTCAAGAGAAACCAATTTGCCTATCAAATTTCCCTTCCTGTCTAATTCTGTATGCAAGGTCATCGGTAAAAAAGACCTCGTGTAAACTTTTTACTCTCTGATATTCTTCACACCCGTGTACGTACTTTCGCTATCAGGAATAAGGTCATCTCCCAAATTCCTGTCTTTGTCCACGTCGAAGGATTCTCTGGAGAATCGATGGAGACTTCGACGTATGGCTTTATCAATGTCGGGCGTCAGTCTGCCGTCAGTTGGGTCCTCCATGACTCTATGGGCTCTGAAAAAAAAGCCGTGCGTCTTTATTATCCGAAGTTATTTTGTCACGAGGCGACCGGCGATCTGCCGCTTTCGCCCAGGCCGACACTCGGATGGGTGAACACTCGGCAGTAGCCGAACCACCGAGTTTCCGCAACGGCAACGCGTGACCCGGAAACTCAGCAAACGTAATAAAATAATCGAATACAAGTGCAAGCAACCGGCGAGGCGCGCGAGGGACGTTGGAATGAAAAATAACAGAGGCGATGAAAAACTCACGCGCTGTTTCTCGTTTCCGAATCATCGGCCAGAAAATCATCGCTTTCGTAGTCGCAGCTGAGGACAAAACTTTTTTCACTCTCGTCCTCGTTCTTTTCGTAGCCACGCAAGGACGGACCGGCTCCCGCCATTTAGCCTTCTCTGTTGAAACACGTTTGCCGAAACGTGCCTTTGCCGAAATGTTCTGGCGACCAACAAAGCGAGTCAGAGACGCGGATTGGTCTTCGCCTTTTTTTTTGTTCGTGTGTAGTGCTCTGTCGGACCGTGCGACCTCCGGTTTAATGTACGCGACGAAAGAAACGTGTGTTGAACATTTTTCAAAACATATTTGAACCCGTCGACCTTCACTGCCCAGGCAGCATGAATGTAGAACTGACGTCGATAAGTTACCGTCGTCAGGTTACCTTTAAGCATGACCGTAAGATGACTATTTGACATCTTTCAAATGACATCCCGTATAATGCTGCCGTAAAGTTACCTTTTTATGATATCTTTTGGCGATGAAAATAGATGTCTAAAAGGCATCCGAAAATATTATCCAATTGATGACTTTTTAAGTTATCATAAAGTTATCTATTTATTGTTATCTATTGTATCTAGTTCAACGTTGTCCAAAGGATATCATAAAAACGAATTACAATAGACGTCTTTTTCATGACATCTTTCAGATATCGGTAATATGCTGTCTTAAAAGATATTTGGTATTGGTGGGAAGTAGTACAAAGTTACCCAAATGTTGACCTAAAGATGACATCCAACCGATCAGATTTGTTATAGTGTGAATATAATGTGTCACCGTTTAGTTTTACCGGCAAAAAATTCCGTGTTACAATAATTAATCGAATAGACACAGCGGTTGAAATATTATATACGTGAGTGCCTTTTATCTTATTATTCTTTTTGCCTCTGTGAGTACATACATATATTTAATATACTGTGTTTTTATTCTAAAAGCGTACGTCTGCTTTTTAGGTTACCCAAGGGATCATTTGAAGTAGGTATACTTCGAATATCGACTACAAAGTTCGAGCAAGTACAATATTCTCTTTTATAGTTTGCATTTCTATGCATTTTGTCCTATTTCTATGCAAATTCGTTGAGGCACATATCAAAGCACTCATCAAACCTAACTTCCGCTGTGTCACTAATTTTACTAATAAGATGCATGTGCCGTAAAAAGCCCTAACGGCCCTAATTCAGTGTTGTCGATTCGCATTGCCGAATCGTTGAAAAATAGCTGCTTTCCAAATATATGTGTTTGGTACATATATATATTTAATTTAGTTCCAATCTTTTCTAATAGCGTATGTTCGTTTTTTAGATATCCAAGGGATTGTTTGGAGGTCAAAGACAGCAAAGGCGGAGAGCATCTATTGCGTTACAAAGTGACATGAATTTAGTATATCGTGTAAATGAAAATCCGAATGTTGCTGTATTGCTATTTCTGTCGATGTTCGCTATCAGACCGATCGGTTCTTTTCGATATTTTGTGAAGTAGTTCGCTGTACAGTAGCCGTCACACATTTAATAATATATTATTGATAATATTTGTTCATTTTATTTTTCAGATGTAAGAAGCGTTTTTGCTGACGCAAAGTTAAAGGAGATCGAAGCTCGCATTGCCGACTGACTTCGCCGTAGGGGGGACCGCATAAAAGCGGCACACATTGCGACCACCAAAAGGCGTGATCGTAACAGCAAAGTCCAATAACGACTGTACCACAACTTTTTAAGCATTTGAACATTAAATTAATTTTCATAACATTAAATTATATTTCAATTATAATGAATTAGTTGATGCTTTATTTATAAATACCAAGCCCACTTCGAAACCGGCATAAAAATATCTCATCAATTTCTTTATTATAAAAATGAACTTATTAACAGTCTGGAATATTTAATATAGCTTAATATAACCCATTTTTAATTATTGTATGGTAAGCATAATTGATGAAATTTTTTTTGCAACACGAAAGAGCATATGTATACGCACGTTCGTATTGAAAGTAACAAAAAATGTGATTATCTATGCTTACCATATAACAATTGAAAATCGGTAATATTGAGCTAAATTAAATTTCCTAGACTATTAATAAGTTGAATTTTTATAAAGAAATGGATAGGATATATATATATCCATTATGGCCAATAAATAGATATCCTTTCGATAGTACTCTTCGATGCCGTTTAGATGTCGTTTTGTCAACCTTATTCGGATGCCTATCGGACGACTTTCAGATGGCAGTGGTGTCTTGGCATTTTCGTGCCTTTAAGAGGATATCTTTCGGATATGTCGATTTGGTGACTACGCTAACTTACCGACAACCGATAAGAGTTAATCTTTTGTTGACACTTTGTTAACCATTAAAAGTTGCCGTATATTTAACTATCGGACACGAATAAGTTATCTGCCAAGCGGACATAAGTGATACGTTTTGTAATACATAACGGCGTATTTTTGGACAACCAAAAAGTTATCCGAATCCCTTTCGCATATCTTTCGGATGCCATATGGATAACATTTTGCTACTTGGGTGGTTATTCGTTTTGCGCATGACTCGTTCCATTGCGCAGTTGCGCGTTGCGCATCATTATGCGCATGCGCACTTGTTCGTATCAAAATGATATAAACAAGTTCATCACGCAACTCTCGTTGCGTGCAGTGACGTGTCGTGGAGCGACGTAGCTATGCGCGCCATCTGGCCAATCTGCAAACTAAAAGATTTCAACACGTTTATGCAGCGGCGGGTAGTCGGGCAAAACAGGTCGAACCGCTCAGTCCGGGTTTGAGAAATTCTCGAAAATCGAACCATCATTTTTTTTTATCGCAACGAAAATACAATGACGAGTTCGCCAGGAGCTATCGCATTGACGATTCTCGCAGTTTCGAGCCTTGTTCTCGGCGAGACGTGCCAGAAAGCTCAAGTCTCTGCGAGCGCGTACGTCACCGAGGATGCGACTATCTTGACGAACGTTGCTTTCACAACACAATTTACGCTAAAGTGCAGCAATGGTGCGAAGGATATCTCCCTGTACGCCGAGGTCGAGGGGAAAGCCTTACCCGCCGTCAGGCTCAGCACGGACAACAAGTATCAGGTAGAGTGCAAGCTTCTTGCTGGAATTTTTTTCATATCCTTTCTCGTTAAACGCCCACCAACCCTACATCATGCGACACATCATTTCAGGTTTCATGGACGGATGATGCCAAGAATGCGCGCTCCGGTGACTACAAAGTCAAACTGTACGATGAGGAAAGTTACGCAGCCATCAGAAAAGCCCACCGGAATGGCGAAGACCCTGAAAGTGTCGAACCACTAGCCGTGGTCGTACTCAACAACCCGGGAGTCTATCGGGGACCCTGGATCCATTCAGAACTCGTGGCAGCCTTGCTGGCAGTCATCGTGTCTTATGCGGCCTTCTCTGCAAAATCCAAACTCCTTGCAGAAAGAGTAAAGGGCATAGATCAGAAGTAGATACCACACGCCGCTCTCTCTGCGCTGTGTAACATTTAAGAATAAGGGTCTTGCTGTCACAGGATCTTGGTCATGCGACAAGGATAATAAAATTATTATTTGTACCGAAGAGGAAACAAACTTGAAAGCCACTGATATTGAATCTTATATTCTTTTACCATTATGGGTGTCATATGAACAGAAAGACATTTTGAAAAGCGGTACAACGAGTCAGTATATTTCAGGTGGCGTTCGACGACCAAAAACGCTTTGCCAGGAAGGCGGCTCTTTCAAAACTATGTTCTCCTGGCTGTTCTCTTTGGATATTAAGGGTATCAATTGGTCCAGGAAACGAGCTAGTTCCGCCGCGTCAGGGCCATTGTCACCCTCGGAACAAAATTTCAATAAAACTGTACAGCACATTTTGTTTGAAGAAAGAAACTGGAAGAGACCAAGGGCAAAACCGCCACCATTTATTTCCAAACGGGTAGATCCGGAGGAGGGATCGACACGCTCCTCCAGTTTCTTCCAGCCAAGACGTCGAAATTCTGAGGAGTAGCGGAGCTCCGCATGTTCCGAAGCGAGGTAGCGAGTCGCCTGCCCGCCCAGCTGTGCGTCATTCCTCGCGTATTGCCATTCGCTGGTCAATATCACAACCTGAAATTTGCCGAATGAAGGTCAGAGAAGGCTACTCTCGGAGCGCAAAGCGCGCATCTAGGACGATACTTGCCTCCGCAATGTGCCACTCTTTGATAAAATCGCGCAATTTGACGAAAAAGTCGTTCAACTTGTTGGTGGAGGATGGGGAGCGAATTTGCAGGGCAATAACTTGCGTTTTTTCCTGTATGTAAAATTCAGCTGTTGTGCAAATATCCGAAGAGCCACGATCGTTGTACGGATCGGCACCAAGGAGAGGTATGAAATCTGAGCTGATGAGGTGTCCGACTTTTTTCATTTTCCCGTTGAAAATTAGAAGATCGAGGGCGAGTTGAGCCACATTGCCAACAGAGATAGCCGGTAGGATAAGCGTGTAGCCGCTCGGATCCGTACCTTTCGTTAATTTTATCATTTCTTTTCTTTTATCTGGCGAACCATGAAAGAGCACCTTTGAGCCTCTCTAGCATGGAGGCTAGAGGCCTCCAAACTCCGAAGTAACTAGGGATGGGCGATGTTTTTCGATGAATTCAAAGTGTCGATGTTTTCGGTGAAATAATCGATTAAATTTTGTCGGCGATCGATTAATCGATTCTCGATTTTGATAAAGTAACATCGAAATACATATATGTAATGCCTTCTCGCAGAACGTGTCGCCCGGATTGGTATATAACCGCCAATCACAAATCATCTTGTCCTCGCATCTTTTTCAACAGAAACCTAAACGTGAATTCTGATTGTTGGACTTGGCATTCTGTACGCGATACCGGATGAATGATGCGCGAGATCCAATGAGAGATGAGGTATATCAAAGAACAGATATTACATGGAACTCCACGGCTCGTGTTAATATTTGGCAGAAAAAATGTAGTTAGTATTTCCGCCGGTAGACTGCGCGGCGATGTATCGGTGTGTCACACGCAATGATAGAGGTTCAAGGCACGCCTCTCGCGGTTGTCTCTCTCTCGCGTATGCCTATCGGGCTATAGCGCTGTCCCGCTTATATTAAGGCCTTACCTCCACTTGTAGCGCAAAAAGGCCTTTTTCATGAATTTTTTTAAAGAAAACTACAAAACTTTCTAGTCGATCAATATACCATCTTAAAGAACACATCTTGAAGAACTTTCAATAATTTTTTTATTGAAAAATATTACATTGTTTAGTGGCAAATGGCCGTCAATAAAATAATGTTTTTATATACACGGTTTGCGGTGACCAATATTGCGGCGAAGTAGAATATCTGAAAAAAAATGCAGATGGATTTAGTCAAATATAAGTATAAACTAGTCTTTAATCGAAGGATTTTAAAAAATATTCACTTTTCACAAAATGGCGGACAGTCAAAGTTACTGGTTCGATTTTAACGAAAAAAAACGGCCATTTTTTTTTCGAAAACAAAAATCGAACGATTAAAGACTACATTTTTATGTATTTAATAAGCCTGCAAAATTTCAAGAAGATCGGTTCATTAGTGTTCGAGTACTTCTCTTTCAACGCTCATATCTCAGTCAATTTTGTTCGGATTGACTTGAAATTTTCAGGACATATTCTCATATACTTATACTTCAAAAAAATGCAATAAAAAAAATCGATTTTTTTAAAAACGCAAGTGGGCGTAACCCCTTAATGGCCGACCGACCGACCACCGCGTCAAAGTTAGTCCCCCACTTTGGCTAATCGAACATTTTTTTACGAATCGTTTGGTGGTCGTTTGGTAGCGCATGGTAAACCATTCAAATCGTTTGGTAGTTCTCCGTTTTTCGAAAATTCGATAATAAAACATTGGGCAGTAAGTTGACCTCCCCCCCACTTTGACTAATCGAATTTTTTTTTTACCAATCGTTTGGTGTAGCGTTTGGTAAACCATTCAAATCGTTTGGTAGTGCTCCGTTTTTCGAAAAATCGATACTAAAAAATTAGACAGTAAGTGACCCACTTCGACTAATCGAACATTTTTTACAAATTGTTTGGTGGTCGTTTGGTAACGTTTGGTAAACCATTCAAATCGTTTGGTAGTTTCCCGTTCTTTCGGAAAATCAAAAAGAAAATTTTGATCCATAAGATAGGGCGATGATCAGCGGAAAAAGACTCGACAACCAACGCTATCTATCGCAAAAACGTCGTATATTATCGCGACCAATCGCAACCTTCCATTTTGGATACGCGTAATTTCTTTCGGTTCGGTCGGAGTTTGTTAACAAATCCAACTATGAAAATGTCACATCGTTCTGCCCCTGCAACTTCTGGCGACCAATCACAGCTCTCTATTCCTGATACGCACGTATTTTGTGTTATTGTATTTGAATGATCGACTACCAAACATCCCGAATAGAATATCAAACGCTATGATTTATTTTTCTATCAATTAAGTCTCATCACAATGACCTAGCCACAAAATAATGGGTGAATTGTTGTTAGAAATTCCTTTTTCCGCTGCGGCTTCTGGCAACCAATAGCTGCTCACCGTGATCAACTTAACGGTGAGCTGTGATTGGTCGCCACAAGTCGCGGCGACCACTGAACGATTCGTGAAAAACGGCCGATTAGTCGAAGTGGGGGGGGGGGGGGCAGAAGACCAATTAGTATCGGATCATAATTCCCCCACCACCCCCAACTTCGACTAATCGGCCATTTTTTTACGAATCATGTGGTGGTTGTTTTGTAGCGTTTATTAGCCCATTGAAATCGTCGTTCGGTAGTTTCTCGTTTTTCAAAAAATCGAGATTAAAAAATCGGTCCATAACTTGGAATCGCCCCCACTATGTCTAAGCGGCCATTTTCTTCACGAATCGTTTAGGCCCGGTTCCACAACTCTCCGTTAACCGATTTAACCGGAGTTTAGCCAGCTCAGCGTGGTTCTGATTGGTCCAGTCACCCTTAAACTTTCGTTAACTCGATTAACCGAGAGTTGTGGAACCGGGCTTTAATAGTCGTTTAGCAACCAATCACGACCCTCCTTTCAGGACCCACAAGCATTATGCATTGAAATAATTTCGTGATCGACTAGCAAACCCCCCGGATAGAATACAAAACACTATAACATGATTTTCTATCGATCAAGTCTTATTACAACAGGATTAACCAAAAAATTACCTGGGAATTTGCGAAAATGGGTTATTTTTCTGCCGCGGCTTCTAGTTACCAATCATAGCATTCCATTCATGATGCGCATGTATTTTTCATTAGCCTAATTTCATGATAAACTACCAAACGCCTTGAATAGAATATCAAACATTGCCGCATATTTTTATTTTGATTTGATTTGATTTTGATCAAGAACAAAATTGGTAAAAAAAGAACGGGTGAATTTGCGTTAATCAGCCGTTCTAGGATTACGGCTTCTGGCAACCAATCAAAACCGTCCACTGAGAATTCACATGTATTTTGAGTTGGCATAATTTAGCGATCGACTTCCAAACGTCCTGAATAGAATATCAAACGCTATTAGATGTTTTTCTATCGATTAAGTCTTATCACAATGAAATTAGCCACAAAATAATGGGTGAATTTTTGTTAGAAATTCTTTTTTCCGCTGCGGCTTCTGGCGACCAATCACAGCTCGCCGTTCACGATACACACGTATTTCTTGTTGGCGCAATCTAGTGATCGATTACCAATCGTTCTAAATTGAATACGAAACGCTTCCAGGAGTTTGTCTATAAATTAAGACCCATTGAAGGGAAATCAGTTCTTGGTTCGGTTATGACTTTGTATCCTGATCTGTCATAGCCGAGGCGTAAATTTTTTTTTTTATTCGTGACCTCATTTGGAAATAATTATTTAATTGAAGCGTGCGCAAACTTATTACTCATAAAGAATCAAATCAAAGGAACTCATCAGGAAGTCAGAGAAGAAAGATGACCCAACGATACCACCAGGGTATCGTCGAGGGCCGCCTGGATACCACCATAAACTTAGCCCTACAACATTAGCTTCTCAATGTTTTTTCATTCCTAATCGTTTGGTGGTCGTTTGGTGGTGATTGATAGCCTAATAAGAAGGTTTGGTGGTCGACCGTTTCGTTATAATTAAATGAGACTTTTTTCCGTAAAGTTGGCCGGACCTTTTTTTTATCACGCAATCCATGAAATGCCACGTTGAATCGATGCAGAATCGTTTGGTGTTCACAAATATGCAAATCCCAGCGTTTGGTAGTTAATTCCTTAATTACGCCAATCGAAAATTCATGAACCCGAAGACACAGGCGATAGAGGGCTGTAATTGGCTGCTGAAGGAGCTAACGGAATACGGAGGAGTGATATTTTAATTTCTTAATGTTTTTCATCACCGATCTTGTTATAATAAGTCTCATACGGAAGATAATCGATTGGTAGTGATTGGTAGCTTATTTAAAACGTTTGGTAGTTAATTCCTCAATTACGTTGATCGAAAAATCATCTACCCTTAGACGCAGGCGATATAGAGCAGTAATTGGCTGCTGAAGGATCTAACGGAATACAGAGTGGTGATATTTCAGTTTCTTTATGTTTTTCTTCACCGATCTCGTTCTCATAAGTCTCAAACGGAAAATAATCGTTTGGCAATGATTGGTAACTTTATTAAAACGTTTGGTAGTGAATCCCTCAATTACGCCGATCAAAAAATCATCTACTCTTAGACGGAGGACAAAGAGGGCTGTAATTGGCAGCTGAAGGATCTAACGGAATACGGAGCAGTGATATTTCAGTTTTATTATATTCTTCTTCAGCGATCTCGTTCTAATAAGTCTCCCACAGAAGATAATCGTTGGGTAGTGATTGGTAGCTTAATTAAAATGATGAGTAGTTAATTCCATAATTACGCTAATCGAAAAACCATCTATGTTTGGAAGAGGTGATAGAGGGCTGTAGTTGGCTGCTGATGGATCTAACGGAATACAGAGCAGCTATATTTCTTTATGTTTTTCTTCACCGATTTCGTTCTAATGGGTCTCAAACGGAAGATAATCGTTTGGTAGTGATTGGTAGCTATATCAAAACGTTTAGTAGTTAATTCCATAATTACGCTAATCGAACAACCATCTACGTTTGAAAGAGGTGATAGAGGGCTGTAGTTGGCTGCTGATGGATCTAACGGAATACGGAGTAGTGATATTTCTTTATGTTTTTCTTCAGCGATCTCGTTCTAATGGGTTGTAAACGGAAGATAATCGTTTGGTAGTGATTGGTAGCTTAATAAAAACGTTTGGTAGTTAATTCCGTCATTACGCCGATCGAAAAACCATCGATGCTTGGACGCAGGAGATAGAGGGCTGTAGTTGGCTGCTGATAGATCCAACGAATACGAAGTAGTAATATTTAGATTTTTTGTCTTCTTTTCACCGATCTCGTTCCAACAAGTCCAATAAGTTAGCTAGCGGCAGACCATAAGAGGCTCCCTTTCTTCCGCGATCGTGCATGCAATTGGCTGTCGCTAGCTAACGATAACTAAAACAGTCGCTACGGAGTTACGGAATTGCGCTGCTGTAGGCCTATTCTGTATCTCGGTAGCGACAGTTCTCGCTATCGTTAGCTAGCGACAGCCAATCGCATGCATGCCTACCGAAGAAAACAAGCCTCTTATTGGTGGTCGCTAGCTAACGATAACGAAAGTTGTCGTTACGAGTTACGGAATAGGCCTGCTGGAGCGCGAGGGAATGTGATTACACTGTTTACCGCTGCTGTAAACGTTGAGTACGCGAAAAGAATGAAAAAGTGAACGTAACGGCAAAGAGGGCGGAAGGAACCGTGTTTGTTCCCCCTTCCAACCTTTAACTGTAATTAATCTTTTTGCTTAGCACGCAACTCCCGATCATAGTTTAAACTCTAGATCAGAGTTTGACTTATTTGGCTGTTTGATTTATATATCTTTTTTTTATTGGCTTTTTCCAACCGTACAGGGTCTTTCCCTTTTTTCGAGCCCCACATTCCGCCTCAACGTCGTTCTACCTCCGATTTCACATCGCTCCTCTGCCACCCATTCCACATCGCTCTTCTGCCACCCATTCCACTACCCCTATATCCCCTCCACAACTACCCCCTAGGTCCACCCCCCAACCCACCTTGCGGCTGCAGCCGACTTTCTCCTCTGTAACGTATTCACCGTGACATATCTGCCATGGGCATAGGGAAACTGCCGAAAAGCTAAACCGATACAGCCGGTCCCAAGTTCACCTTGCAGTCACGGAACTAGTCGTCTTTCGCCGAGAAATGTCGAAGAAAAACATTTCACGACGAAAGTGACACGAGTATTCTGTTGACGGGTTCTGTTTGATTTATTTAATATCACGGAAACAACGTTGCTATCGTTCTACGCCGTTGTGCGGCGTTATGATGCATCTTTATCGCATGTACGACCCACAAGATGATATTCAGATTGCGACTTATTAAAAGAAAATTGATGAATAAATCATTTTAAACGAATCGAAATATTGTCCGATGCGTCGCGGCAGCGGAATCATGAATTTGGTGAATAGAACATAAAAAACCGGAATGGCATTGTTCTGAATTCGGTTGGATCCATCACCGACCAATATGCCTATCAATCAATACCTAACGATTATCTTTCGTTTGGGACTTGTTCGAATGAGATCGGTGACGAAAAACATAAAGAAATTGAAATATCACTGCTCCGTATTTCGGTGGATCCATCAGCAGCTAAATACAGCCCTCTACCGCCTGCATCTAACCATAGGTGGTTTCTCGATCGGCGTAATTAAGGAATGAACTACCAAACGTTTTAATTAAGCTACGAATCACTACCAAACGATTATCTTCCGGATGAGACTTATTGGAACGAGATCGGTAAAAAATAAACATTAGGAGATTCTCATGTCACTGCTCGGTATTCCGTTGGATCCACCAACAGCTAACTACAGCCCTCTATCCCTTCATCTAAACATAGATGGCTTTTCGATTAGTGTAATTAAGGAATTAACTACCGAAGGTTGCATTAAGCTACCAATCACTACCAAACGATTATTTTCGGTTTGAGACTTATTGGAACGGGATCGGCGAAGAAAAACATAACGAAATTGACATTTTACTGCTCCGTATTCCGTTACACCCTTCAGCAGCCAACTACAGCCCTCTATCGCCTGCGTCTAAGGGTAGATCGTTATTCGATCGGCATAATGGAAGAATTAACTACCAAATGTTTTAATTTACCAATCACATCCAAACGATTATCTTCCGTATGAGACTTATTGGAACGTGATCGGTAACGAAAAACATATTGAAATTACAGCCCTCTATGGCCTGCGTCCTAGGGTAGATGATTTTTTGATCGGCGTATTTGAGGAATTAACTAGCAAACGTTTTCATTAAGCTACCAATTACTACCAAATGATTACCTTCCGTATGAGACTTATTAGAACGAGATCGGTTAAGAAAAACATAAAGGAATTGAAATATCACTACTCCATATTCCGTTAGATCCTTCAGTAGCCCACTACAGCCCTCTATGGCCTGCTTCTTAACGTAGATGATTTTTTGATCGGTGTAATTAAGGAATTAACTACCGAACGTTTTAATTAAGCTACTAATTACTACCAATTACAACCAAACGATTATCTTTCGTATGAGACTTATTAGATCGAGATCGGTAAAGAAAAACATAATGAAATTGAAACATCACTGCTCCGTATTGCATCAGATCCTTCAGCAGCCAAATACAGCCCTCTATCGTCTGCGTCTAACCGTAGATGATTTTTCGATCAGCGTAATTGAGGAATTATCTACCAAACGTTTTAATCAAGCTACTAATCACTACCAAACGATTATCTTCCACATGAGACTTATTGGAACGAGATCGCTGAAAAAAACATAAAGAAATTCATATATAACTGCTCCGTATTCTGTTGGATCCATCAGCAGCCAACTACAGGCCAAATACGCCAACTATGGTCTGCGTTTAAGCGTAGATGATTTTTTGATCGGCGTAATTGAGGAATTAACTACCACACGTTTTAATTAAGCTACCAATCACTGCCTAACGATTATCTTCCGCATGAGACTTATTAGAACGAGATCGATGAAGAAAAACATAAAGAAATTGAAATATCACTGCTCCGTATTCCGTTAGATCCTTCAGCAGCCAACTATAACCCTCTATCCCTTCGTCCAAACATAGATGGTTTTTCGGATTGGCGTAATCATGGAATGAACTACCAAACGTTTCAATTAGGCTACCATTCACTACCAAGCGATTCCCTTCCATACGAGACTTATTGGAACGAGATCGGTGGAAAAAAAACACGAAGAAATTCGTATATCACTGCTGCGTATTCGTTGGATCCATCAACAGCCAACTACAGCCCTCTATCCCTTCGTCTAAACATATATGATTTTGCAATTGGCGTAATTTGGGAATTAACTACCAAACGTTTTAATGAAGCTTCAATCACTACCAAACGATTATCTTCCGCTTGAGATTTATTAGAAAGAGATCGGTGAAGAAAAACATAATGGAATTGGAATATCACTGCTCCGTATTCCATCAGATCCTTCAGCAGCCAGCGACAGCCCTCTATAGCCTTCGTCCAAAGTTTGATGATTTTTTGATCGTCGTAATCGAGGAATTAACCACCAAAGAAATGCTTATATCACTGCTTCGTATTCCGTTAGATCGATCAACAGCCAACTCCAGCCCTCTATGCCTCCATCTAAACATAGATGGTTTTTCGTTTGGCGTAAATAAGGAATTAACTGCTAAACGATTCAATTAAGCTACCAATCACTACCAAACGATTATCATCCGTTTGAGACTTGTTGGAACGAGATCGACGAAGAAAAACATAAATAAATTGAAATATCACTGCGCCATATTCCGTTGGATCTATAAATCACCAATTACGCTCCTCCATCGTATGCGCCTAGACGTAGATTGTTTTTCGACCGGGATAACTAATTAATTAACTACCAAACGCTGGGATTTGCATATTTGTGACCACCAAACGATTCTGCGTCAATTCGGCGTGGCATTTTATAGATTGCGTGATAAATAAAAAAAAGGTCAGGCCAACTTTACGGAAAAAGTCTCATTTATTTATAACGAAACGGTCGACTACCAAACCTTCTTATTAGACTACCAATCACCACCAAATGATTAGGAATGCAAAAACCTTGAAAAGTTAAAGTTGATCGGCTAAGTTTGTGGTGGTATTCGGGCGGCCCATCGTTGGGTCATCTCTCTTCTGTGACTTCCTGTTGAGTTGCTTTGATTTGATTCTTTTTAGAGATCAGGATCGAAAGTCATAACCCAACCAAGAACGGATATCCGGCGTCTTGATTAGAGGACTGCGATAGGTCACTGAAGGTCCAACCAGAGAGCAAAATTGTAAAACACGGATGCACTCGCTATCTCTTGTCTGATTTCTCTTCAATGAGTCTTAATTGATAGCGTTTGGTATTCAATTTAGAACGATTGGTAGTCGATCACTAGATTTCGCCAACGAGAAATACGTGTGTATCGTGAACGACAAGATGTGATTAGTCGCCAGAAACCGCAGCGGAAAAAGGAATTTCTAACAAAAATTGACCCATTATTTTGTGGCTCATTCATTGTGATGAGACTTAATCGATAGAAAAATAAATCATAGCGTTTGGTATTCTGTTCAGGTCGTTTTGTAGTCGATCAATCAATAACGCAAACGCAAAATACAGTGAATTGGGAATGCAGCGCTGGGATTGGTCGTCAGAAGCCGCACTGGCAGAATTCTTTATTAGCGTAGATTCACTCGTTATTTCTTGACCGATTACGTTCTAATGGGCCGCGATCGATAGAAAATCATCCAGTAACGTTTGGTATTCTATTTGGGACGTTTGGTAGTCAACCTTTCAAATACAATAACACAAAATACGTGCGTATCAGAAATAGGGAGCTGTGATTGGTCTCCAGAAGCTGCAGGGGCAGAACGATGCGACATTTTCATAGTTGGATTTGTTAATAAACTCCGACCGAACCGAAAGAAATTACGCGTATCCGAAACGGAAGGCTGCGATTGGTCGCGGTAATATACGACGTTTTTGCGATAGATGCCGTTGGTTGTCGAGTCTTTTTCCGCTGCTCATCGCAGCTCAATAAACTTCGCCGCCGACTATGAAAATATCAAATTCCTTTCCATGCCAATCGTTTGTTAGTCGTTTGTTAGACAAAATCCAGCGTTTGTTAGACGTTATGTATTTAATAATACGAAAAACAAATTTTATGTCAAAGTTAGCCGCAGGAAAATGCGCCGCAAGCCACGTGAAGCGGCTGCGAGCCACGTGAAGTTTGCCGCATTGCACGACGGCTGAGCAGGGCTATGTACATGAAACTCCTCAATTTCAGCAAAATGCTGATTATTTCAATCCTACTCGATTGTTATTCGTTTGTTAGTGTCTGTTAGATAAAATCCAGCGTTTGTTAGACTTTATTTATTTAAAAATACGAAAAACAAATTTCATGTCAAAGTTAGCCGCAGGAAAATGCTTTTCTAATGATTTCGAACTTTTCTTCGTAATTAATCGTTTGTGAGTCTTTGTTAGTGATTGTTAGTCGATTTTTATCGTTTGTTAGAGCTTAATTTTGACTTTGTCGTTAAAAAAACTTTTCACTCCCATAGCACGCCGCAAGCCATGTGAGTGGCTACAAACCACGTGAAGTTGGCCGCATTGCCACGACGGCTGAGCAGGGCTTTGTACATGAAACTCCTCAATTTCAGCAAAATGCTGATTATTTCAATTCTACTCAATTGTTAGTCGTTTGTTCGTAGTTGTTAGACAAAACCCGGCGTTTGTGAGACTTTATTTATTCAAAAATACGAAAAAAAAATTTCATGTCAAAGTTAGCCTCAGGAAAATGTTTTTCTAATGATTACGAACTTTTCTTCGTAACCAATCGTTTGTTATTGATTGTTAGTCGATTTCTCTCATTTGTTAGAGGTTAATGTTGACTTTATCGGTAAAAAAACTTTTCATTCCCATAGCACGCTTCAAGCCACGTGAAGTTAGCAGCATTGCCACCACGGCTGAGCACAGCTTTGTACATATAACTCCTCAATTCTAGCAAAATGCTGATTATTTCAATCCTACTCGATGGTTAGTCGTTTGTTAGTGTTTGTTAGATAAAACCCAGCGTTTGTTAGATTTTATTTATTTAATAATACGAAAAACAAATTTCATGTCAAAGTTAGCAGCAGGAAAATACTTTCCTAATGACTTCGATCTTCTCTTCGTAACCAATCGTTTGTTAGTTGTTTGCTGAAATTGAGGAGTTACATGTACAAAGACCTGCTCAGCCGTCGTGGCAATGCTGCCAACTTCACGTGGCTTGCAGCGTGCTAAGGGAATGAAAAGTTTTTTAACGATAAAGTCAAAATTAAGCTCTAACAAACGATAAAAATCGACTACCAATCACTAACAAACGATTGGTTACGAAAAAGAGTACGAAATCATTAGAAAAGCATTTTCCTGCGACGAATATTGATATGAAATTTGTTTTTCGTATTTTTAAATAAATAAAGTCTAACAATCGCTGGGTTTGTCTAACAAACGACTAACAATCGAGTAGGATTGAAATAATCAGCATTTTGCTGAAATTGAGGAGTTTCATGTACAAAGCCCTGCTCAGCCGTCGTAGCAATGCGGCCAACTTCACGTGGCTTGCGGCGTGCTATGGGAGTGAAACGATTTTTTAACGATAAAGTCAAAATTAACCTCTATCAAACGATAAAAATCGACTAACCATCACTAACAAACGACTAACAAACGATTGGTTACGAAAAAAAGTTCGAAATCATTAGAAAAGCATTTTCCTGCGGCTAAGTTTGACATGAAATTTGTTTTTCGTATTTTTAAATAAATAAAGTCTAACGCTGGAATTTGTCTAACAAAAACTAACAAATGAGTAACAATCGAGTAGAATTGAAATAATCAGTATTTTTCTGAAATAGAGGAGTTTCATGTACAAAGCCTTGCTCAGCCGTCGCGGCAATGTAGCCAACTTCACGTAGCTTGTAGCCAACTTCACGTGGCTTGCGGCGTGCTATGGGAGTGAAAAGTTTTTTTACGATAGACTCAAAATTAAGCTCTAACAAACGATAAAAATCGACTATCAATCACTAACAAACGACTAACAAACGATTGGTTACGAAGAAAAGTTCGAAATCATTAGAAAAGCATTTTCCTGCGGCTAACTTTGACATAAAATTTGTCTTTCGTATTATTAAATAAATAACGTCTAACAAACGCTGGATTATGTCTAACAAACACTAACAAACGACTAACAATCGATTGGCATGGAAAAGAATTCGATATTTTCATAGTCGGCGGCTAAGTTTATTGAGCTGGCTCCATGGGGCTGCTGTGAAGTCACTTTCGTGGTGGCGCCGCGCAACGTCTACCCAGCGGCAAAACTTAGATTGGCGCATGGCGGTTAAGTCAAACCGGCACAAACACGAAAGAGCCAGGCTTGAGCAAGCATCATCGACTGTAGATCTCACATTTTGAATGGAATGTGCTTGTAAATAAAATGAAATAGTGCAATAGGACTAATAACGATTACTTGCTCGATTTACGGCCTTTATCCACAATTTCTTACGATGCACTTCACAACACTTCACAACAACCTTACGATGCACTTCACAAACCCAATTCAGAAAACTATAAAAATGAAGTTTCGGATTCGTCGCTTCCGTGTGGAGACAGCCTTCAATACAACGTTTGCGATTAGCCCGTACAATCGATCGAGTACCCATCCTGTTTATTAATTTATAATATTTGTTTACTCTGTTTTTACAACGTAAATATCACACGCGGTACTGTCATTCACGCAAACACCTGATTTAAATGGCGACTGGCATACTGCACTAGCAGACGAAAACCACTCTTAGTTGAGCCCAGCCCCCTGACACTGGCCGCTTTTCCCATAGGACGAAACGATTCGCGTTTTGTAGCCGTTTCTTAATTCTGTTAGCGCCCTGTACGTGGCGCTGGCCCTGACGTGACTGCCTGAAATTTCCCCTTCACCGGCGCTATACGTCGTACAGCCATTGTTGTTGTTTCATTTGAGCGTTCGAGGTTATCTTTGCGTAAACGAATTCATGTACACCGTGTAAATCTTGTCAACCGACAAATTATAAGTATAGTTTAGTATTCGGTGTGCTTAGTAGTTTTTTCGTGCAGTAATTACAATGGTATTTATTCAGATTTTCCATGTTACCTTGCACCCTTATTATTTTTGACACCTTCGTATCAACTTGCATGCTTACTGTCACCATATATGTTGTAAAACTTCGAAAAGTCATAGGCAGGTAATGTGACTAACTTAGCCCCCGTGCTCTCATTACAGTGGTTTTGAATATTGTAAATTATTCATGTTTTGTGTTGCCTCACGCCCTACAGGTAATCCCATCCCCTCTCCAGATCTCATTACAGCAGTCTTGTACCTGCCAGCGCTACAAGCGGCAAAACTCGGCGACAATTCTGAGCTACATTTCCCGAGCCGATTTCAGCGGCCAGTGTCAGGGGGCCGGTTTAGCCGAAGGATTGCGCCACTACAGTTACTTCAGAGGCGTGTGAACATCGTGTTCTGTTTACGTTATAATACAATGCACCCTCTAGCGGGAGAAAGTGGTAGTTGGGTTCCCTATCCCAATACCTAGCGCGAAATAGACCTGGGGAAAAATATATTTCAAGTACGATTTTTTTCCATCTCGGCCAAAAATATTGGTTTTATTATATATTGGGTTTGATTGGTTTATCAGTTGCTGATATAGGGTCGATCGAGAAACTGCTATTTCGGCCTACTGGCGAGGCAAGCTGAAAGATGGGAAAAACACACTTTTCATTCTCTTTAGTTTGCGATTATCGGAAGGGGGTATCGGATTTTAAATTCATTGCTGATTAAAAATGTCTACGTTTCGCCGTCATGAAAAGTTCATAAAAAAAATCACTTGAAAGCCCTTCTCCGACTGCAACGAAAAATAGAAACGATGAGACGCGTTGGCGAGTCATTAAAGCCTCTCGCGTTAGCTCTCAACACGGTTCTCGTTGTTCCACCAAGGGATATAGACACGTTTTTGTACTCGTACTTGGTGAGCGCGCAGTGAGAACCCTACACGAGCTCCATCGACATGGAGCCTAGATACCAGGAGGTTCAGCGGCAATGCAAAGGCGCTGAAAAAAGCGTCCCCGAAAATGTCCCGAAGTGATGGCGCTGGGGTGCAGCGCGACCGACATATATAGTAATATATTGGTCAACGGGGTGAAAGTGATCGGATGAGTTTCTAACCTCACGACAGATCGATCGTGACATCAAACGTCGAAATATCCGCCGATTCATAATTTCCTCATGACGGTTCGGAAAAAAACGCAAAAGCGAGAAAAGATCTCAAGCTCAAACTCAAAATGGCGGCAATATAGTCCATCTAGAAAAACGTGTTTTTTTTTTTACATATAGCTTCACGGGAGAACGGTTTTATCGTAAAATATAAGACCTGAAACAAAAACCAAAAAAAATGATATTATATATTATTAGCTATGAGACTACCTAGAAATTTGCTTTTAATTTTTTTTTTAATTGGCGCACTTTGAAGGAAATAAATCGATTTTTTGCCAAAAATACAATAAATTGTTTATAAAAAGAAGTTTATATTTAATCAAAAAACGGATACGTACTCCCACAAAGAATATAATTGTGAAGCTGCTGTCAAAATTTCAACCTCTAAATCGATGCATGCAAAGGTGGTCGAGTAATCCGTCTTCCGAGATCGAAAAAAGTGGTTTCGAGAAAAACGCGTTTAAAGGTGTACGAGCAACTCAGCGCGCGCTCCAAGGCGCTGCGGCCAAAGCGATAATTGAACCTTTAAATAAAAAAAATTGCTACAGGACCAATTCCGTATTGTTTTTATGACACCAAAGTATTTTTAGGAAAGAAAACGTCTTTCCAAAATCCTAGAGTGGGGTTATCCCTTAACACTAATGAGGGTTAGGTACATCATCTGTGATCTGTCTTAGATCACACCCATGTTTAGCGTATATCTATATACATATAGGTTGCGGAGCACCCCAGCGCCATCATTTCTTGTTCTCGTTTTGGGGACGAGTTGAAAGGCCTCGCTGAACCTCCTGGTATCTAGGCTCCATGTCCATCGACATCGAAGCCCCACCATTTCGAAATTCGACTGAAAAAAAAAGAAAAACGTTAAAATAATTGACCAGCCAAGAGCTGCTCCCGTCGGTCAGGCATCGTCTTTTGTTTCACTCTTATTGGCTCGGAAAATCAAGTCGTGGTCGTTGGGACGCGCGCGAATAGGTGGTGTATATATCGGTCGATATATCCCTCGTCCGTGACTGCGCACATTTGTTACGCCGTAGCTCATTTTTGCTAGTCCAACCGGCCGGTTTTTTCTCCTCTCCTACCGCCACTGCCGACGTCGACGCTGCGACGTAGCTCTCCCGTTCACTCTCGAGTCAGGAAAACTCGCGATATCGAACAATGGGCCGATTTTAATACGAGGCTCAGTTGCGAATGCCCACAAAAGCCTACGCTGCTAACAACACGATTTTCATTTGGTAGATCTGCTCTCTTTATCTTTCGCTCTCCCGTGCTCTCTCTCTCTCTCTCTCTCTTTCGTTACTGCGCCTACCACGAAATTGCAGATGCAACGTCAGCTCGCGCGCGCGCTTTCGAGAGAAATGCGTACGGAGCTACCCGAGGGATTTCCCCTGCCCTTTTGCCGGTTGCACAATTTTAATACGGGAATAACGGCGTGGGGCTTGCGGGCAGTGAAATTTGCCGTCGTTGCCTGCCTTATCCCCGGTAGGTTCGACGCATTGTTACGCGTTTTTATGTTGAATTTTTATAACGCCGCTAACTCGTCGATTGTATGAGTGTACGGATATTTAAAATAAAATACGCGTGCACACGCACATTTTTAAAAAGTATAGATTTTCTGAGGCTAGGCGCAAACTACAAGCTTAGCATAAACGTGCATCGTAGTTGCACGCATAGTTGCACGGCGCATGATTACGCGCCGTGTTTCACGTTATCCCTCGCTTCACCTGACGGCAAGCATGCGCGCGCTCGCGCACCTCCTCTGTTCGCGCGTCTTGTTCCGTTCCGTCTCTCGGTACGCGCGTCCTTCGCCTCGCCGCGGATGATGAGCCAAAGCTCACGTTTCGTCGTAGCGCAGCCACCGAGGACTTTCTATTACCCGTGCACGCAGAAGGTGCGTGTTAAATTACACTCGAGGGTTGCATGGGAAATACGAGGATCCGAAAGTAAAATGTAGAAGGAGAATTATGCGCGGCGGATAGGGTGCTCCCGTAGCTACTTGTGCACGCGCTACTCCCAAGCGTTTTAAGGGGAAAGCGAGAAAAACGAAGGTGCAATTTTTTTTATATTACGTCCCATCGCCTATGCTAACCCGACTCGGTTACAATGCCGGCCACCCCGCCCCTCGTCAATTAGCCTGTTAAACGCGCTAGATAGCCACCGCGCTTCAAGAACGCAAAACGTTTAAAGCCAAATGACGACGCGAAGAGACCGACCGAAGACACGTGTACTCCGGTATGGTCAGGTCGCTCCGAGTCACGTTGCAATTTTTTGTCTGTATCCAACAACCAATTTTCGAGCTACTCATGGTGCAAGGGCTATCTCGACGGAACTTTTACTAGCACCCCCTTCCATTATTCTTTCCGCTCGTTGACCGCAGCCTGTGTGTCGCAACGACCATGTAACCGTTTACTTTTAGTCACTCGTGGAGCTTATTCCAACGCACGCCGCATATAGCCCGAGTCAAAATTTTCAACCCAATTGGAAAGCTTTTGACGCCTTTGAGCATTTAAACCTCACCTGAGGCTACTTGATGCTACAAGTCCTCCTGTGAGCATCAAAACGTGACCCAAATGAACTATTTCCTGGTCAACCTCCTACCTGATACCAGGTATCCTCCTACCTGAGCCAGTTCTGTAGCTCCTTGTTTTTACCAAGTCGAAACTACCTACCAGCACGTGTCTATTTCGATGAAACATATGTGCGATCACGAGAATGATAATGATAATTCGTTTACCAATCAAATTAATCATAAAGGAAATTAATATATGAAACATCTCTGGAACATGGATTCAATTATTCATATTTAATCATTGTTCAAGGTTATAAAAATGAAATAAAAATCAACGAGATTTTTTAATCTACTTCTTTTTTCTTGAGAAACTGTTGAGAGAAATAACCCTCGGGACGTTCGTCGCGTGGCGAGTAAATAAATATGTTGAGTTGTCGGAATTTGAATGATCGCTATTAACGATTAAATGTACTACCGCAGACCAATTCTTAGACGATAGTGTTCACACGTACAACCCCATTCAATTCGCATTTGCCGATAATTACAACGTAAAAGTTTAACAAAACGATTCCAAAAATTTGCGTCTCTATTTTTTTTAAATATTTGTTTTCAGCGACAGTTATCATACCGTTATTTTTGCAAGATAATTCATACTGCATTATGAATTATCTCTGTTTATCATTGTTTACTCGTAGGAATAATCAAATGTTGAGGTGATTCTGATAATGTGTATGAATATCCAAGTTTTCGTTGATACCTATTTCATTGCGAAATATCCGAGTCTTTTTAATTTAAATGGTTCAATTTTGTTAATATACATAATATATAATGAAAATAGAGCATACTCTTGCCCCAGTGATGTGGGATTTTACTCGAAAAATTCACGAGTGAAATGCGATGATTTTGAGTTGAGTATATATTTTTACTATCCATCAATAAGATAAAACGATAATTCGTAAAAACTATTTTCAGTGAAAACTTGGAAAATATGTAATAAAAAAAGTTTTAATGAAAAAATCCGTATTTAAATAAATACTTTAATTAAAATAATGCTTCATCGTTATGTCGTATATATTGAGAGGGACCAATGTAGGGTGATCAGTAGTGGCCAATGATTGGCCGATGCTCGACACCGATCTTGCCAACATTTGCACTCGAGCTTGGCTCGATCATCGACCGAGCCTCGGATGATAAGTGTGGCTCGATATTCGCAATCAATATTGGCCCTAGAATGGCTTATGAGAATCGGCAGAGCATTTCGTATGAGTTCGTTCGAGAATCGGCCAACACTAACAAAGAGACGGCACGACCGTAGGGTCGGGGATTTGACCGAATTTTTTTGTGGTCAAAGAGGGCCTTTAGCACCTCACGTGGTTAAAATTGTAGGACGCACTACTAGGAAAATTCCAAGAAAAATCGATTCAAAGTTTCTTAGGCGCCTTACGAGTTAAAAATTTTAGGCATTTGTTGAGCCGCCGTCTAGTCTAGACGGTTAGGGCTCGGTCTGTTGCGCCGGAGGTCTCGGGTTCGAGTAGTCCTTCGGATCTTATTTTTTTTTCTTTTTTTTAGTTATCCCAACAATTATTCAAAACGTTTCTCATCCCTATAGTATTTAAAAAAATGTATTTACATTATTTTTTAAAATTATTTTCTTTTTTTCCAATAAAACAATTCATAAAGGTGGGTTTTTTATTTTTCATTTTAACGTGTATGAGGAGGAACATTGGGTTTTTAATGAGAATAACAAAGTCGATTAGGAAAAATTCAATTTTTATTTACATAATAATTATATACAAAAACCGCAGTGGTAATTATCGTAGAAACAAACAAAGCAATAATTTTTGCGACATCTTGCGCAACATATAAAAGCGGATTTTTTACAACCGCAGGGAGTTTGCAATACATCCATACAAAAACATGTCCCATTAACATTCATGAAAATGTTTCTAGACAAGACAAATGTTTACAGACAAGTTAAAAATTTCATAAAGCGCTTGCAAAATTGTAGCGAATCGTTGGAACAGGATCGTGAAATTAATTCCCGGGAAGATTGTATAAAAATCCATTCAATAATTCATCATCAATTATCGTCACCAATATTCCGAGACATGATTCAATACGCCTGGTTTGCCTCAAAATCATCAGTTACTATTAACATTTTCATGAATGTTAATGGGACATGTTTTTGTACGGATGTATTGCAAACTCCCTGCTATTGTAAAAAATCCGCTTTTATATGTAGCGCAAGATATCGCAAAAATTATTGCTTTGTTTGTTTCTACGGTAATTACCACTGAGGTTTTTGTATACAATTATTATATGAATAAGAATTTAATTTTTCCTAATCGACTTTGTTATTCTCATTAAAAACCCAATGTTCCGCCTCATATACTTTACAATGAAAAATAGAAACCCCACCGTTATAAATTGTTTTAGTGGGGAAAAAATGGAAATAATTTAAAAAAATAATGTACATACATTTTTTTAAATAATGTAGCAATATGAAACGTTTTGAATAATTGTTGGGACATCAAACAAAAAGAAAAACAAAAAAAAATAAGATCCGAAGGAGGAATCGAACCCGAGACCTCCGGCGCTAAGGACCGAGCCCTAACCGTTTAGACTAGACGGCGGCTCGATAAGTGCCTGACATTTTAAGCTCATAAGGCGCCTAAGAAACTTTGAATCGATTTTTCTCGGAATTTACCGAGTAGTGCGTCCTATTACTTTAACCACGTGAGGTGCTAGGGGTCCACTTTCACCACAAAAAAAATCGGCTAAATAGATCGAGATAATCGACCGAGTCTTGGCGGATAATTGTGACCCAATATGTATAACCAAAATTGGCCCTACACGGCCAACAAAAAATTCATTACTATCCTTATATTCTTTTTGTTAAAAAATTCATTACCTGGCCTTTTGAAATGATTAGTTCGAAGAAAATATTTCACCTATACGGGACTCGGATCTTGAACCTACCTACTCATAGCTACGCATGCTGCCCCTATGCTACCAAGTGCTTGTAACATCTGCTTCGCAGATGTGGCATAAGAGACAAATGGATTCTTATCATTGTTTATATCACATAAACTATGTCAATTAGTTAATATAATTGTGTTAATTAGAGAGTTTTATTGAATCGCATGTTACAGAATTTTCAAACATAACATATATATATATATATATCCTCTACACTCCTTAATATATACTCCTTTGATATGTGTTGCAATAAAGACACACCATTAGGTCAATAAGATAGAAGAATGATTAACTCTACAAAAATTCTATTTGATTTAAATGTAAAAAAATCAAATAGATCCATTTAGTGTATTCAACTAAATTGTTTTTTTAACAGATGAAACCGAATCACAGATTTATTAGGATTAAATGAAATATTTAGTAATTAGATGATATTAAATAGATTGTTATTTAAATAAATAAATATATTAAAAATTAATAATTCCAATAATAGAATGCAATAGGAAACATTTGATTTTACGAAAAATCTAGTTAGTTCAAATTTAAAAAAAATAAATAGACTTGGTCAGTTAATATGAATATAGAATTTTTCTGTCAGTGTAGAATGGTTCATAAAAATCGGCAGAGTATCGCGCATGAGCTCGTTCAAAAATAGGCCAACAATGAGTGCGTTGATTTGGTATTTGTTAAGAGTAATGTCCAATGGACTCGTACAAAGTTTTCATCTCTTCTCTCAATGACTGCGACGCGTAACAATGAAACGTCAATATACGACTTGCGGTTCGGTCATGCATTACTCGGCTGACCATTGGCCTCGTATCGGCGAACTAACGTTGATGAGTCTATACATCACCAAACATCAGCCTCGTATCAACAAGTCAATAATCAGCGAGTCTATATTTTGCCGAACATTGGGCTCGTATCGGAAAAAACGTGATTGGCGAGGCTATACTTTGCCAAACATCGGCCTCGTATCAATATGCCAATGATTAGAGAGTCTATATTTGGTCGAACATTGGCCTCGTATCGGTAAACCAATGATTGGCAAGTCTATCAGGACAGGGCCCAGAACTGAACCTTGGGGTACACCGCACGATGTAGACAGCCAATCCAAACGCACTCCGATATTATCAACAAGCAACGAGCCGTCAAATACGAATAAAACCAAGTGAGAGCTTTGGTAGAGAACCCATAGTTCCGAAGCTTGACAAGCAACTTGAAATGGGCACCGTGTCAAAAGCCTCGCTAAAGTCGAACAAGATTAATAAGGTTAGCTTGCGTTCATGCATTGCTTGCTTGACGTCATGGTTGAGTTTGAGCAATGCCGTTTGAGTGCTAAAGCCTTTTCTATATCCTGATTGCATAGGATTTAGAAGATTGTGTTGGTTAAGATATCCAGATAGTTGAGTGTGGGCAATTCGTTCAAAAATTATTGAGAACTTGCACAAATTAGCTATAGGTCTTGTGTCGGATATGGATTGGGGAGGATTTACTTTGAGTAGGGGTTTGATAAGTTCTCTTTTCCAAGGTGCAGGGAAATATCCGGTTTGGATCGAGTAATTAAAGAGCTTAGCGAGAATTGGTGAGATGGTGGGAAGAGCGTGGTGGATGGCGAATAAAGATAATCCGTCTGGGCCCTTGGTGAGAGATAGGGAGATGGCAGATTTGATTGTAGAAACTACAATGTCTGTGGACACCACATTGAAATTGAAAATAGGTTGGTTATGTGCGGAGCTTCGAGAGTATCCAGTTGTGCAAGCGAGCATGAAGGCACGACGTTCATCAGCTTCGAAATTGACAGTAGCCAAATTGCAGTTTCGATCTCCTTTGATGAGGATAGTTTCCTAGTTTGATAGTGAAACGAGATCCGCGAGAAGGCGTCGAAGAAGTCACTGAATAAAAGGTCTTTTGGTCTTCTGTATATCGATGAGAGCAAGAGCGATTGACCGATAGAGTTTCATATCTCGAAAAGGATAAATTCAGGCGCATTGACAACTTGGTTGTTAGAAACCGCCTGGATCTTGGCTTTGAGTGATTTGTGAATGTAGCATGCTACACCTCTACCTCTTGCACATACTCTATCATGGCGTACAAGAAAGGAATCCTCGATGCCGACTACGTCGTCTGGAATGCGAGCATGTAGCCGTGTTTCAGAAACAGATATGATGCGGCAAAAATGTAAAATTATGTGGGCTTTAATCAATTCAATGTGTCCTGCGAGAGAATTTGCAGTGAAGCTAACTATCTTGATGCTCGAGTTGTTAATCCGAGGAGATTGACTGATGGGGGCGAGCGGTAGTCAGACTAGTTTGGCTAGATCACCCTCGGATGAAATGTTGAGAACCGGAGACCCGTTTGTCTTCCTGACATGGATTGCTCCGTGCTTAACCCATACAATTTTCTAACCATTTTGAGCAGCCTTAGTTTTGGTGGACCGAAGGATTTTATACTTATGCGTGGGAAGTAGTTCATTAACGTAGGTGGACCCCGCTTGATCAACTGGGAAAACTTCGCGTACAGTTAGTTCCTTCTTAACTCTCTTTTTTGAGATATGTGGTCTCTAATAGTTGATGATTTTAGTAGTACTACGAAAGATCTGCGCGATGGATGACTTTGGGTGGTGGAGGACGGTTCTCCTATAGCATTTGAGCCTTGCTTGACTAGCCAGCGAACATCAAGCGCGTCGGTGATTAGTTCGGGGATGCCTAAGGCGCTCAGGATTTGGCTCACAATTTGATGAGGAGAGTCATCAATTTGGATGGGGATGCCAGATAAAACGATCTCAGCCGAGTCGCTGTAAAGTTCGATGTTACTCAAGCATCCAGTTTATGCACTTAATGCACGTCGTGCATTTTAGCTTGTAAGTTTTGAGCCTCAGTCGTGACATTTGTCACGCTGGTTTCCAGAGTCGAAACTCTCCCAACTTTTGGGAGACTGGCTTCTTGTCTTATTGATAATCTCGAAACATCAGTCTTGAGTTCTGTTACATTTGAGGCTACACCAACCAGCATCTGTTGAATGATTACTAATTTTGTTAACGACCTTCAGTGTACAATTTGACCCAGATGACCGATTTGGTGAGGGGTCGGGTGTGCGATGAATGATAAGAGACCGTTGCATTGCGCAGGTGTCACAGCGAAATACGCTAATCACATCAGGATCAGAGAGATCGATATTGAATTTTTTAGCAGCGCACTGAAGGTGAAACGTGGCACCACAGTCGCCTGTGCAAGTAACTAAGGGTGTTCTTGTCGCAATTCGCTCACAAATTTCACAGCGATTTACCATCTTAAAAACGCGTAACGATACGCAATAACGACAGATTTCGCAGCTGAGAGTTATAACTGAGAGAATAGATTATGTGGAGAGGAAATCGTTTTTATCGCCGGATATAGTGCTGTCAATGTTACCGACAGTTGATGCTGTAAATTGCAAGTGCCATCTGTTGCTCAGCGGTACTGACGTCGCATCGGCTGGCGTAGTAGTGATCTCCTGCACAGGCGTGTTGGATAGCGGGCGAGACGTCGACTCTTGAGCGAAGCGTGGTTGAGAAAGGCGCGCTTTGTGTGTATTTACACCACGAGGCGTGCGTAGAGATTAGCTGAAGGTTGGCGGTGCGTGGACGAGCGATGAAAATCAATATGTCTGTGACAGGTGAGGTTAAGAAATATTTCTAGGTGAACTGACTCCTCAACTCGAAACCAGCGAAGGATAGCAGTTGGTTGCATGCTATGGACCTGCAAAAAAATCAATCAATCAATCAATCAAATAATCAATCGATCGATCGTTTGATTGATTGATTGATTGATTGATTGGTTGAAAGAGCGTCTCCACAACAAAGCCCCGGCGCTCTCCTGACAATGGCATAGTGACTACTGAGAACGGTATAGTTCCCTCTACTCGGTCTGGGGGCCCTTCAGTGATTTTTTGAAACTACGGACTACATTCTGCTCCACCCTGTATATGCATTTGGTAGATAAGCTGTGATGTCTTATATATGTCGTCGGTGTATATATATACATGCGTAATAGCGCGTATGCGCGTGGAATTCACGAACGGGGTATATCGACATCTTACTTGTCGCCTAAATGTGGAGAAAAGGCATATTTGTTCCCGTTTAAGACGAGTCAAGTAGAAGTCCATTTTACAGTGAACATGAAGCTATTTTGCTACCTCAATCTTGTACCACTGTGAGAAGCCGCTGTGGCGTCGAAATATGCTAAGAATTTCGCCTCGGGTCTATATAATAATTAGATCTTGTTTCGTCAAACTGTACCGCAAAAGTCCTCAAAATACTGTACGTAGAAAAAGTAAAGCGCGTTCGTGAGATGCAAGGGGTACAAGTTAACAAGGACACGTTTTTTTGTTCCCTTTGGATAAGCTATCGCGTTACCTCCGTGGATCGATCGTTTCAGTGCGACCACTTCAGATTGGACTTGCAATATTGAACGCGGTAAATCTTTGTTATTCTCTCTTGGATGTTTTTTGTTTTCTTGCAAGCTCACCGTAAACGGTAACGGGAGACGCTCGCGAAACAGCCTGCCTCTTTCTCTTTGTCTCTCGCTCTCTCTCTCTCTCTCTCTCTCTCTCTCTCTCTCTCTCTCTCTCTCTCTCTCTCTTTTCTCTCTCTTCATAAACGACATTGGCAGCCGACGTCGCTCTAGCAGTCTTATGATCTTTGCCGACGACACGCAACTTTACCTCTGCTGCCATCCCTCGGATCTTGACGACTCTATTACGAAGATTTCTTACGACGAGAATGTCATATCCAACTTCGTGGCTGCCAACGGTCTCACTCTTAACACCACGAAGACCAAGGCTCTCATTTTCGGTAGCTCAACGAATATTAGGAAATTGGACTTGTCCTTCTGCCCTCGAATTTCCATTGGCTCTTCCTCCTTATCTTATGTCACCCATACACGAAATCTTGGCGTTCATTTTCTCCCTGACCGTTCCTGGCATCGTCATGTCTCTTCTATTTCCCAGAAAATTAACTTCGATCTGTTCAGGCTTAAGCACCATAAAAACTCCCTCTTTTTACATCTCTCCGTATTAAAATCATCTACACCCTAATTTTTCCGTACCTCGATTACTGCTGCCTCCTTTATAATGATCTCACTACCGAACTTAATTCTAAGTTCCAAGTCCTGCCGAATAATTGCATACGTTTTATTTTCAACATTAAACGTGATGAACCTGTGACGGCCCATCGCCATCGTCTTTACTGGCCCTGGGTGTTCAACCGACGACTATACTTCCCAGGAACCCTCACCTATCGTATCCTTTACATGGAGGCTTCTTCCTACGTCTTTTTTTTCTTTTCTATTTTTCTGTTTGTAGTTTTATTTTTAATTGTATTTATTAGTTTTAAGTTACGCTAGTATTATTACTCACTCTGTTCTGTATCCGACATGTCAACGATCCATCATTTTTCTGCATACAGCCTAGTATTAATTTTACCTATTAGTTTTTTAGTTCTGTTACTTTTATTCTTTTTTATTTGTATCTTCCATTTTGCCCCATAGCGTGCTAAGGCATAATAAACACAAATGAAATCAAATCAAAATCTCTCTCCGTCTCTGACCAAGGTATTTATCTCGTTTGAGGGTAAAATAGCGAGGCGCGTTTCTTCTAACGTTTTTCCCTGACGAAGGATCCGCTGTGGGCGGCAAACGGTAGAAATACACACAGGAACGAGAGGAGCATAGGCTTTGGGGTAGGGTCCGTTTCAATCATCCTCCGCAGTTCGCAAAGCTGAAAAAACCTGCCGAGTCACTCACCGCAAACGCGCGTACACACATCTCATTCGTCTTTCGAGGAGAATCTCTGAGGCACGTGAAAAAAAGAGGCAATTGGGTTGCGTGCTGGTGAATAACGTCCCTCGCGTCAAGCGACGAACTTGACGCGACCCCCTCCCCCTCCCTTCCCCCGCGTTGCCCCGATCGACTCTACTTTCCCGGAGCAGCTATCTCCCCTGCGCGCATCTTTATCGAACAAGTTGATAAAAAAAAATGAAAAAAAAAGTTGGCCGAGAAAGGGAGGTAGGAAGCCGCAACATCACGGGCAGGTCGTTTCGACAGAATGGCAAGTCAAATTACAGTGTCCAGGGGGACAGGAAGTCTCGATTGCCGGGAAGCTATTCCCGAGCGAATAGGACACCCGCAATCTCGACTGATCGATAGCTTTTTCGCAAGCGACCCCCGCTCGCTTGGCCGAATCCTCGTCGCTCGCCCTGACAATACAGCGCGTATCGTGTTATATGTATTTCCTACTTCTTGCTTAACGGCATTAAGCCTGACAGTGTAATCCGCCGCTAGGCCATCCCGATTCGTTTATCCGATTTTTGCACACTCGGTTAGCCGCGAGTACCTGTTCTTTTTTTTTCCGATGCGATTCGGTGCTAACGCTGGAGAACAGAACACAGTGAATCCTGAGCGGCGATGAATGGGCTCATCGAAATAATGCACTTCAATAATGGTTACGTAGAGATGTCACTTTTTACTATGGATTTTCCAACGCGTCGCCGAAATGTTCGTAAATATTCTACAAAAGCGTCGTTCGCCGCCGCCGTCGCTCCTCGAGTCTGAATAATTTGTACCCTAATCATTGAAAAAGAGTGGGTGAAAAAGTAGTCTCTCTCTCTCTCTCTCCAGGTGAGTCTCAACAGACGTGTCTATTTCGGCTCCTTTTGATTCCCATTTTTCCGACCTGGTTCTGCTGGTTTCTCCCTCTGGGCATTTTTGTTTCAGTTTCTAAGCATGCACTATATTGCTTTCCACCGATCTTAACAATATCAGAGCGTACTAAATTGTACTGACACGGAAAATGCGGTGGAAAGATCGACAAATTTTCTAACCTATTTTGGAGTGATTCTCATCTACTACATCCCGAATCGACGCGTCTTTCTCCAATATGCTATAGTTAGCTCTCTATAGTTCAGTACGTGATCGAGCCATCGCGCCATTGCTGCTGGGATCTTATATTACGTGCCTCAATTCGAGATTTACTCCTAGCGTCGGTATATTACCCAAGCGAGAGTAAGTTTGTCCTGCTCATTGTGCGATATTACCATGTCACCGGGCTCAAACAAGACTGTATCTAGCGCGCACCGCAAATTGCCCAGCTTAGCGTCTACTGGCGGGCTCGAAATCCACGCTTCGAATTCATCCATAAGTACCGTCAAACTCGAATCGAATGAAATGTGTGCGAAAATTCTAGATAAACTAGAAGTTACCGATGTCAAGATCACTAAAATTGCTAAATTCAGCAAAGGGCAAGATAAACGTAACGACGCGTGTCGAACGGTTCTTGACCGGATCCCGGCTGTTGATTCCAACCGATTAACTTCCACCGATCCTGATCGTCAAGATGATTTTCGAGGTCCTTGGGGTATCTGAGCTTACCGCTCATATTCTCTCGGCTGGTAAGCTTTTAAAGAGAGATTCGGTTTTTTCGAATGGATCTCGCTCACAAATAAGCGCGTCGTACGTCGTCCGTCTCACAACGTCTTCCGTTCGTGAGTCTATTCTGATAAAAACCGAGAAAAGGGTCGTCTCACACGGAAGGAGATTAACATGGAGTGTATCGAAGCTTTGGAAAATCAACAAATTTACGTGAATAAAATGCTGCCGAGTGTGACGTATAATCTCCTTCGTCTCACGAGGAAAAAGGCAAGAGCTTGTAGGTTCAGATATGTATGGGTAAAAGGCGGAGTTATCTTCGTGCGAAAGGACGATGGTCAGCCAAAGGAGAAAATAAATTTTCAGGATGATTTGTTAAAACTGGCATGACCATTCGCGTTTCACGAAAAGCGGAAATGACACATCGCATCCGGTAAAACTCGACACGAACAAATCAGTTATTGCTAAAAATTGCTCAGGTCCATGTAAGTTCGAAATGTCAATAGAAAAACAAGCATAAGTACACCAGATACTAAAGTGGTGGTTGGTATAAACATTCGGGTTAGTGATTTTGTTTAAGAGCTATTTCAAGCGTTTCTTTGCCCTTTCTTTTCGTTTTTTTCTGTCCTTCTCCAGTATTTACAGTTAGTTTTCTTATGCTTGGTTTTTGTACCTTTGCTTTTCGTTCAATACATTCGAACTATCATGCATATCAAAAAAGGCCTTTTCTGACCTCGTTTATAATCTGCTTCTGAAGGGTGAATTCGAAATTTAATTTAAAGGAATATAATGTAATGCAATTCATAAAACGATAGAATTTATTAAGTTGTCAAGTGATGTAGGTGTAGAATTATTCGGATATGTATTATCATTACACGGAATTACCATTGTATAGTTAGATGTAAGGCTTCATGTTATATCGAGTCGTTGAATTGGGAAAATTGTAAGCGTTATTGTATGGTTTGTATGCCAGAGGATATATAGTATCCTAGAGCACTAATAAAACTCTCTCTCTCTCTCTCTCATTTTCTCTCACGATTATTGAGAAAATAATCTCATGATTCGAGTGCAGTGAATATACTGAAAAGGCGGGGTTGGTGCCGCGCTGTTGCTCGACCGGATAGGAAATTGCACGGTAACGCCGTCGCCGCAGGTATACATGGGATAACCTCGTGTATTCGCTCTTGTTTTCCGTTGGTCTCGCAAAGCCACCCTCTCAGCTACCGCCGCACGTCAAAGAATTGTCGATGAGGTGGACGAAGAGGAGGAGCGCTCGAGTGGTAACGGTTGCGCTCAAAGGTTTTACGTGTGGCACGTTAGGGCGACGAGCCGCGCGTCGCTCGGCTTGCCTCTCGTGTGTGTACACTGTCGGCAAGCTTCGTTGAGCAAGTACGACCGCGACTAACTTTTCACGAATCATGCCCGAGGATGTTCAAATTGATATCCTTTATTTGATGTGACTCAGAGGAAGCAAATATCGTACGCGTCCTGCGAGCGACGATATTTCGCGACCTCGATACATTTTTTGAAAACGATTCGCGATATAGCCGAAATATCCGGCAACGGCGCGATTCGTCCTTTTTTATCGGCATGATATTTCTCCCGACGCGTGCTGGTACCTACTCTCGCCCCGTCGGCTAGCGTGAGTGCGCGCGCGCGCTCACGATACACGCTGGCAACAACGTACAGAAATAGACCTTTAACGTTCCTCCGTTAGGAGCTATTTACTCGGCCGGTTGGTTCGTGGCGCTCTTTCGTTCTTGGATTCTCGTTCACCTGCGATCGTCGCTCGCGACACGAGCCCACCGCGCGGGCCTATAACGTCGATCGTTAAAATCTATAAATACTCGTTTTAGCGACCAAAACGGCAAAATTGTTGCGACGTACAGGAGATATCGCCGCGCAATTGCCATTATGTACAATGAGAATACACAATAAGCGTTACGCGTGCGAATCCGATATATTCGGGTAAATTAGCGCTGTATGCATATAATTATACGTGTGCCGAGAGCGACGACGAGGCTCGGTAGATTCAACGAAACCTTGTTTGGCGGATACGGGGGCAACGGATTTCCGCGTTTGACGACAAGTAGGTACACCACCGTGGCAAATCTCTTTCCAAGACGACGCGGTAGAGGATCGAGGTTTTATACGCAAGAAGAAATGGGCTTCCTGTCGCGTTGCGCCCTTGTCGTCGTCCTTCCTTCGATGAGGCCGACGCCGCTCCCTGCTCTTGATATCGTACGGGGAACGCCAACGGAACATAACTTCGTTCGAGGATACAATGAGCTCGACGCGGAATGTAATTAAGCAAGGCGCGCGTGTAACGGAACATGCGGCTACTGTCAAATTAAACTGTCGAGGGAGGGGGGGGTGAGTATTTTCTCTTGGCCGATCCCCATTCATCGTAGACGTCATACTGATTTATTTATTCGCCCCGAGCCGCCGCTAGCGCCGCGGACCTTGTAACAAGCGTTTTCCGAGCCGAGCCAAATCGTGCGCGATTTATAAAAGCCATATAAATATAAAAGCCTCCAGTGTCGGCAACGGAAAACAAACCTAAGACAGGAGAAAACAAAAATATACATACTTATACTTACCTTTCCATAGGCAAAGACTCGTACGGCGACGGTCATTCGGCTGTACCGCGACGGGTGTAGGGAGTAGCTGTCATTGAGAAAACTCACACAAAAGCTCATATCATTTGCAGTGCAATAAAATTGTCAGTCACTTAGGTGCATCAATTATTTATTGCATGGGCCCCACGTTTTTTGTTTTAAATCGTACAAGTATTTTCATAGCTATTAAAAATTCACAATCACAAATTTTCAGGAAAATCTGTATGGGGTTAGGAATCTATATTGAGTTATAAATCTGTATGGGGCTAGGAGAAATTATTTTATACTTTTTAGTCCGTTTCAAAAATGTGGTTAAACCTTTTTTTATTTAAATAATTTTTATTTCTCGCTAGAATGACTCGGTCAGGCTTTCATTCGATGCTCTTATCGATTGCTGGTCACGAATTTCTCAGTCCCATTCTCGTCCGCGTCTTAATCGCGATCCGCAGGGGATCGAACTTAATTTTTTCGTACAGGCGTGTGCCGGCTTAAAAGTTTCGGTCCGATCGAGTTCTACCTGGAAAATTCGTAAACAGTGGACGATTTGGCATCGACATGGGTTTTGGGAACTTTATGTCATCGCTAGTTTGAAATTCATCATAATTGCTATGGGACGCGAGACCTGAAAATGGACCTCGCTCGACTGGTCGTTTAAAGGGATCGCTCTTGATCGCTCTTGAACATGCTCTTGTTCGACGCGAAATCGCGTTGGTCGGTCACGAATTTTTAAGTCTCATTCTCGTGCAGGATTCGATTGAACCGCTAAATTGAAATTGCTCCTAATCGATGAGACGCGGAAGACCTGAGAATGGACCTTATTCATTTCATGCTAAAATGGATCGAGCAGGCTCTTTTTCGATGCAAAATCGCCTTTGTTGGTCACGAATTTCCAAGTCCCATTACTCGTCCAAGCCTTATTCCGCCCAGGAGATACCCGCATACAGTAAGTTAGCATGTAGCACAACGAGAAATTCGTGCTGCCTTTTGTTGATCCCACTTCAGGCCGCTGAAGAAGACATCGATATTTCATTTTCTTGGAACGAATTTCTCGTTCGTAGTATAACCCAAATACGTATATTAGTACAGTCGTGCTGTCGCTGAAAAAGCCTGGAATCGGAGAAAAAAGACGGCTAGTTTTTTGACAGGTGTTTTTGTAGGTGCCGCGGGTACTAAATCCAAGTTTGCCTAAAAATCGGGGTGTAGGGTTCTTTTTGAGGGGATGAAAGGAGAAGGGGGTGGATTAATGCCAAACTACAACTCCTACGAGGTCGCGCGCCGTGAGACAAAATGTTCAGAAATATCCGGGCTTTAGTTTTGTCCACAGTGCCGAAATTGTGGAAGTTCATTTTGGGGGTGAAAAAGTGGGGTGAAATTTTGAAAAATCTGTTTTAATTCAATAACTCTTTTTAAAAAATCGTACACTTTTTGTTCAAATGGGAACGTTGTAGCCCTTGAAAAGACGCGTCGATCGAGTATTTGATCATCACTCTCCGATAATATCTTCATCCCAAAAAAAATGGTTAAAAAAGCAAAAGAAAAATTGTTTATTGAATAACTCAAAAACAATCGGTGTTTCGGGTATGGTTCAAACGTACGAAATGTAGAGAGTAATTTTCTCCATTTTTTCGTTGCTATGGACCACCCTTGAATTTTGATTTTTCAACCCCTCTCGGGGGTTGAACATTCAAAATGAAATTCTGGGAAAACTATTGACCGCACAGGTGATTATTGGAATAATACCAGTTTGCATGACCGTTTGCATAAGCCGGATGGTCGTTTTTCACGGCCGAAGTTTCATCGCCAAAATTTTTTCAACGCTTATCGTAGTTGCGCGGTGAGTCGCGGAACACCCGATTCCGTAAATTGTACGCCATCTAAATACAAATATTGGAGTAATCATATACTCTTTTGAAAAGTTTTAAGCAGATGAAAAAGTATCCGAATGCAATTATTGGACCAATTATATATTACTTTTGTATAATTTTTTAAACTTTTAAACCTTTTGTATAATTATATATTATACTTGGGTCGATATTTATATGAAAAAAGAAAAGAGCGCGGACACAATGTATTTTTATCATTTTTTGCACTCCGATTTTATATAATAGAAATTTCCAAAAATTTGTACGTATAAAGTTGATGACATTTTTCTTTTACGATTCTCGCTTATCATAATGCAAGTATCTCGCGATACTTGGCTAATGCGAAGCAAACCCGTGCACGGAAAAGAAAACAAAAAAAACATTTTCGTTTAAAAAAGGTTACCCACTGATCAGACGGGGAGTCGGAATGGCCACCCAGCTCGCGCACCAATTTTTTGCATCGACTGCCATACGCGGCAATTGGTACTGCGATATTTCCGGCAGCCTAGTCCTTGCTTACGAAGCGTACTCGAAACGATCGTTAGATGCAAGACCAGTTTTGTTGGCCGCCATAAGCTGGTATAGGAGTACGCACCTAAGCTTCACAACGGTGAAAAAAAACAAACGAATACATTTTCTGAATCAGTTTTTGTTTTGATTGAAAGAATATCTATTATTCTATTTAAATTATGAGCGACAATTGGGAATCTTAATTTTTTATAAAGTAACAAACTAAAAACTAAAGAACGGGATTTACGAACTCTTAGACATACGGGCGCTTAAGAGTACACACGGGGGTCGATAAGAGTACGCAAGCATCAATCGACACAAAAATCGCAATTAAAGTTGCACACATTTGCATGAGCGGTGCATTTCTCATGCCACCAAGCTTTACACTTTGAACATCCATTCCTCACATATTGGTTCTTCGTATATTTTTACTATATCTAGAAGATATTTTATATAAATATATATATATATTTACGCCGTTGGGTGAACATATTTGTTTTTTTTTAAAAGACGTCGTTATTGCGTATCGAAGTGTTTTTTTATTCATTGTGTTACAATCGTATGACGAAGCGCTGCTCTGTATTGTTCTCGAAGTCTTCTCGTACTCGATGTCCAACGATTGTAATATAATGCGCCGACTGGTAACTCTTCTTTCACGATAGCGGCTTGGAGATATACGTCAATGGAAGTGCGTAGGTGTATATTGTAGAATGTTCTTTGACGACCAATGAATGTTTACTGGATCAAGACTACGCTGGGCAATGATGCACTTAGCTCGGCAACGATATGCTCGTTCAAGACTTTAGCGTGACGAGTAATGATCTCTCTCTAGATGATGTCTACCGAACGCTCTTTATATACGATCGGGAATAACGCAGTATGCATTGGCTACATGGTGGGGAAAAATGTATCGCGCCACCGGGTGACTTATTCCGGAAGGTGTCAAAGTTCACCGTTGCATTCCTCGCTCCTTAAAGAATTTTGGTCCCCATACATTTTTTATATCTGACTGGTTGACTATTTTGGTTTCAACAATTTTTTAATCAGTTTTGGCGATTCTTCAGTTTATTCCATTTCTGTGATTCTCGTTCTTTTGTTATATTTTCCTTTCAATGATTCTCTAAGATGTACATGCTCCGATCGGTCCATAGTCTGGGCGTTATTTCCAAAATTACAATGATCAAATATTACACGTGGCCTTAAACAACAGGAAACTGTTATTCTTAAGCATTTCCAAAGACCTATTTTATACATAAAATAAGTAAATATCACGGTCATAGCTGTATATCCTACATATTGAAGTCCATCTTGAATGTGTTCTTTAATAGTTTTCGATCTTCTTCGCAATGCCAATTCATTTATTTGTTCGTTTATTTCTTCCATATTTGTTCCTCTAATATTGGTACTTCCAGAATATATATTAACTTTTATGGTATTACCGCCATTGTTAAATGAGTTGTGTCAATTAATGTAGAAAAATGCTCTTCAGTTAGCGGAACTGAGAATAAACGAGGATAGTTTGTATGATTTCTCAAATTTTCAAATATAAATTGTGGGGGAAGCGTTTGAGGATGCGCTATTCCATGTTTTCCATCAATTATTGCATTCAATAAATCCGTTATGCTCGTCTTTAAATCTTGATACAGTGTAACGTATCCGGATAATATTTCATTGATTTGTATGTTCATTGTATTTCTTCTTGTTTCTTCATGCAATTTTTTAATATTCCCACTTCATAACTTGAATCGCACAATCATGTCTCAAAGTTTTATCATTGCTCTTTAATTGATTCATCATTAAAGTTGTCTGATTTTGTATTAAATGCGCTATTAACAAATTATCATTTCGTAGTTTATCGATTTCATTATTAAAATAAGTGGCGTCGGAGGACGACAATGTTCCAAAAAGCAGTTTTATTCCTTCTCCGACAATATTAAAAAGTCCTCTTCTTATTCTTTGACCAATTAAGTGATATAGTGTCCTTAGTTGACTTTTCAGCATTTCATTTCGCTTAATTTCAATCTGCTTCACACTTTGACATATAAATCCGGGTTTATATTGTAAACATATATCGTATAATTCTTTAGTTTTATTCTTTAATAAGAATACCTCTTTTAGTAAATAGCTCAATTCTATTCCGATGTTTACTTTCCAAGTTTCATGATAGACGTGTGTTTTCCCCATGGTTTCTAGATAAACCGATTGTTTATTCCCAATGTTGTTTACTTGTACTTGGCTGCGGATCATTTGGATCAGTAACGTCGTCATCAGTATCAGTATTGTTAATTGCATCATCGGATTCATTCTCATCTGTAAAATAGGGTTTTACATCTATTTTATTGTATGTTACGAGGTCATTACCTCTCCTTACAGCTATACTTTGTTCATTTAAAATCTTTTCTATTATATACGGTCTTTCCCATGGACTATGCAATTTTGCAAATCCTGGTTGCTTTCTTTTAATTAACACTTCTTGTCCTATGCTCAAGGATTTGGGAGTTCTTTGGGAAGTTAATCGTTCGCGAGTTTTATCTGGGGATTTAAAAATTTTTTCTCTTGCTTTCTCACGGACCTTCTCTCGATATCTTCGAAACGAATCATATTTTTCTTTTATTGTAATTTCAAGATCTTCGACGTCTAAAGGAATGTTTGGGGCATAACCCAATAAAACTTCGAAAGGTGACACTCCGGTCCTCTCATTCCTTGTCGAATTATAAGAGATCATAGCCCTTGACAATTGATTCATCCAATCGGTACTTTCCACCATGTAACTCCGTACGTAATTGAGGATTTCCCGATGCGATCTTTCATTTTTTCCATTTCATTGCGGGTGATAAACAGAGGTTGCGGTCCATTTAACCTTTAATTTTTCGCACATTACCTCGTAAAATTTACCTTTAAATTCGACGCCATTGTCCGTTAAAATTTCTTTGGGAATCCCAAAAATTTTACAATAATTTTCCCAAAATTGTTCAAGTACGTCTTGCGAATTCTATGTTTTGAGCGGAGTTATCACCAAATATCTCGTAAGGTAGTCCTGTACAACCAATATATATTTATGACCGTGGCTTGCTGGAAAGGGTCCCATTACATCTAATGATACTTTGTCGTTCGGTATTATCGGGATGTCAGGATTTCCTGGATTAGGTCTTGTTACCTGTGAAGTTAATTTTTCCTTTTAACATATCCGACATCGTTGAATTACTCTTTCTACGTATTTCATCATTCCAGTCAAATTATATTTCTGTCTCAATTTTTCTATTGTCTTTTGTGATCCGTTGTGTCCTCCAATAATTGATTCGCGAAATTCCTTGATTATTCTTTCTTTTTCTTCCTGTGTGGTAGGGTCTCTTAGGTGATTCACGAAAATCATTAAATATTTTTCTGGATTCAATTTTGTGTAAATATATTCGATCATCTCGAGTACCAGTGCTCGAAGTCTTGGATCCTTGATTCTAATTTTAATAGATTCGCGATTAGGGATTCGTATTCTTAGTTCCGCGTACCAAACGATTTCATTGTCATAAGGGTCGATTATTAATCCTTTCTCGTTTAGATTATCCGTTAATACTAGACCATTTTTGTTTGTTCTTCCTTCTTTGTAAAATATATTCTCAGACTTTTGATATGAATTCTTTTCTTCTTGATAGTCGTCATAACTTGGAAATATTTCGTTCAGGAATTCATCTAAAGCATCAGGGATTTCGTTTTCCAATACATTTATTCGGGACAAAACATCTGCGTTTGCATGAGGCTTTCCTTTTCTGTGTATGATTTCGAAATTGTATTCCTCTAATTTCCATTTCCATCTCATTAGCCGCGAAGAAGGATCTTTCAAATTCATTAACTAAATTAGTGGTTTATGATCCGTAATGATCTTAAATTTTTTTCCATGCAGAAAGTGTCGATAGTATTTTACTGCCCAAACAATTGCAAGTAAGACTTTTCCTGTTGTTAAATAGTTTTGTTCAGCAGGATTTGGTGTTCTTGAAGCATACGAAATAGGTTTGTCTTTTCCTAATTCTCCTCGAGATAATATTGCAGTAATTGCTTTTCCACTAGCATTTGTTGATAATATAAACGGTTTGTTCCAGTCGGGATACGTCAGGATAGGTTCTGAAAATAGTGCGTTTCTTAAAAATGTAAAGGCATTTTCTTCTTCGGTTGTCCATTGCCAAATCGTTTTTTCCTTTAGTGAATTTTTCAAAGGTAATGCTTTCTTTGAAAAGTCTAATAAATTTTCGATAATAGCCCACAAGTCCCACGAATTGTTTGATTTCTTTTCGATTTTTCGGTTTTGGATAATTTACAATTTTTGCTATTCGTTCAGTATTTAGTTTTATTCCTTCTTTTGAGATGACATGACCCAAATATGCTAATTCCGGTTTTAGGTACTCACATTTATCAGGTTGCAATTTCAATGCAACATTTCTAAATCTTTGGAAAAGTGCCTCTAGGTTTTTGTTGTGTTCTTTTAGAGTTTTTCCAAATACAATGATATCGTCCATATACACGAAACAGTAGTTACCAATTAATCCTTGTAGTCCTTTGTTCATCATTCTTTGAAATGTCGGGGGTGCGTTTTTTAATCCAAAAGGCATTCTTTTATATTCATAATGACCATCTTTTGTTGAAAATGCTGTCTTCATTTTATCCTTTTATTTTATTCCAATTTGATAAAAACCAGATGCAAGATTGAAAGCAAAAAAGTATTTAGTGTTTCCCAAATCATCTAAAATTTCGTCAATATTTGGCAAGGGATAAGCGTCTTGTTTAGTTTTCTCATTAATTTTTCGATAGTCAATTACTTACTATACGCCATTTCTTTTTACCGGATGCGTCAGGCTTTTTTGGTACGATACATAAGGGTGAATTTAACGGTGATTCACGTTCTCGAATTATTCCTTTCTCGAACATTTCTTTGATTTGTCTTTTAATTTCCTCTTGATGGATGGGTGGATATCTATATTGCTTCGTGTGATATAGTACTTCGTTAGTTAGGTCTATCGAATGTTCTATTAATCGAGTCATTGGGAGTGGATCTCCTGGTAGAACAAAGATGCCATGATATTTTTTAATGATTTGCCAGATTTCTTCTTTTCCTTCTTTAATGTGGTTTCGTCGGGTGTTTTCATCGAGTAACTTTTCTCTTTTGTTTGTTATTTCAGGAATATCATTATTTTTAATATCCAAATGGTTAATCGGTTCGGCTTTTAATCTTCTCGTACAACCATCCTTGTCAGTCCAATTAGGAATAGGAAATGTGGCTTGACTGTTTTGAACATTTATCAATACGTCATAATCTTTCAATTCTATTTTTGCATGTCCATTCAAAATTCCTTCAATGTCAAACGTACTTAAACAATCAGTTCGTGCGAGCATATTCGTTTCTCTTTTCCATATCCCATTTTGCTTCAAATTGTTCAATTAAATTTAATCCAATTAATCCGTCTTCTTTTATTGGTAGATTTCAAGGGATTACGTGAAGTTCGACTGGTTGTGAAAATAATCTTGTTTCAATTATTCCTTCTGATTTTAAGATTTCATTTGCAATTGTCGTAATTCTTTTTCCATTTTTTATTATTTTTGTCGTGTCATTCAACAATTTCCATTTTATTAATGATATTGTGGAACCTGGATCAATCAAAAATATTCCCTCTTTGGTATCGTCTAATTTTAAAAGAACGTGAGCGAATTAACATTTTTTGTTTCGGATGCTGTAAATTCTTGTGACATTTGTTCGTTCTCTTGGACGTGATGGGTTGGGGAGGATCTTTGGAATTTTGAGGAGCATTTTGAAAATCCCGTTTGTCAAATTGTTTTTTTTTACATTCTGAAAGTATGTGTCCTGGTTTTTTACAATAATAACACACTTTTTGAAAACCTTTCCTGAATGTTCTTCTTTTTGTGACTTTGATATTGACTTGAACCCTGATAAGTCTTTTCTGACCAATTTTTCATTATACGCGTTTTGGAAGTTATTTCGGCTTTGATTGCGGAAGTAATCGCTTCTCTAATATTGTTTGGATCTTCGGTTTTTACATGTAAACGAATTTCTTTTTCTAATCCTTCTAGAAAATCTGTAAGACCCTTTTTCTTTTCTTCATCGTTTAGGACTGTTTTATGGCTTTGTGGAATTGACGTTTTATTCAAAATTGATTTTATTGCCGAATCGTGTATTATCATTAATCGTTGTGAATATTCATTAATCGATTCTTTTTGTTTTTGCCTGCAATTCATTCTTTGGAGTTGAAAAACGGTTTAATCGTCATGACTACCATAATTAATTCGCAAGATATTTTTCAATTCAATAAAGTTATCAACATTATCCGCTCTAATTTCTGCTCTTGCTCTTCCTTTCAGTTTCGATCCTAAAATCATTGCAAGTAGAAGACTTTGTTTGTTTCGATCAGTGTTCTTTTTCGCACTTTCAATTTGATAGATCAATTAAATAGATAAATGTTTGCCATCAAATTCAGATATCGTAATTTATAACCCTTTTAACGATGTTACATGGCCAGTCTCACCTTCGTCTTCAGTTATGTCAGATTCATAATCATTTGTTTTCGTTCCAATTCTCGATTCGATGTTCTCTATTCTCTTGAAAAGGTTTTGAAGAAATTGCTCTATTTCTTCCATTTCGTACCTTGGCGCAATATCGGTCGTCCTTCAATATAACGAGGGTTTTCCTCTTCCTTGGCGAGGATTTCTTCTTCCTTCAATGAGGATGGGCTATCAATCACTCCGTATTGACACCCGTCTCCTGATTAGTTGCCGATGCCCTTCTTTGATGACCTTCGTTGGTTTCACACGTGACCTTTGATTCGATGAGTCGTCGTCGGATGTCCCTCAGGTGTTCCGTTTGACGATTATTCGTTGAATCGAATTCGTGAGTAAGATGTCTTGAAGTCAACTTTTTGATGGTGAATTGGATATCCCGTTGAGATTTCACAAGATGTGTTTTTCTTCTTTGGGACCCTTGACTTTCACCACTTTACGTCGATCTTCTTTTTGACATCCCACCGAGATGCCACCAATTGATATGTTACACCGTTGGGTGAACATATTTGTTTTTTAAAAAAGACGTCGTTATCGCGTATCGAAGCGTTCTTTTTATTTATTGTGTTACGAATCGTATGACGAAGCGCTGGTCTGTACTGTTCTCGAAGTCTTCTCGTACTCGATGTCCAACGATTGTAATATAATGCGCCGACTGATAACTCTTCTTTCACCATAGCAGCTTGGAGATATACGCCAATCGAAGTGCGTAGGTGTATATTGTAGAATGTTCTTTGACAACCAATGAATGTTTACTGAATCAAGACTACGCTGGGCAATGATGCACTTAGCTCGGCAACGATATGCTCGTTCAAGACTTGAGCGTGACGAATAATGATCTCTCTCTGAACGATCTCTACCGAACGCTCTTTATATATGATCGGGAATAACGCAGTATGCATTGGCTACATGGTGGGGAAAAATGTCAAATGAAAGGTGTCAGAATTCACCGTTACAACACACACACACGCACGCACACGCAAATATACACGCAAACACACACACACGCAAACACACACACACGCACACGCACACACACGCACACGCACACACATACACACACGCGCGCGCGCGCGCACACACACACACACACACTCAAACCCAAACAAACACATACACACTACATACTGTGTGTGTGTGTGTGTGTGTGTGTGTGTGTGTGTGTGTGTGTGTGTGTGTCCAAAAAATGTCGATTTCGGAAATTTTAGAAACGTTTAAACGCTGATACCTCCTGAACTAATCGAGATATCGACAAATGGCACTATGTCATTTTTTATTATTTTGAACCATACTTTCGTTAGAAAATATGAAAAAGTTATCAATTATCGATGTCAACATTTTTTTGCTTGTAAAGTCTCATCGTAGGTCTATTTTGCCTTTTATTTTTTTCGAATGTATTCTATTTTTTCAGAAGACTGGTCATTTTAATCTCCAATAATGCTATTAATGATTTTGTGATTCCAATTCGGCTTTGTCAGGCCTGAAACAGTTTATTTTTAATTTGTGCTGAAATTAACGAAAAAAATGTTTTTTAAGAACTTGTTTTTCAGAATTAAAAATAAACCGTTTCAGGCCTGACGAAGCTGAAGTGGAAATCACAAAATCATTAATACCATTATTGGAGATTGAAATGATATAAGTCTTCCGAAAGAAATATTTTTTCAGAAACAGCAGAAAGAAATCGACATTTTTTTGAAAATAATAACTCCTGAAAGAGAAGAGATAAAAACCGACAAATTGGTGTGGATATTGCTTTCATGGGGTACAATCTCACAAAAAAATTAGGAAAACCAAAAATGGTCGGGGTCACGAGCGAGGTGAAATGGCGTGAAATGTCCCATATATATAAAATATATACTATATATATGAAATATTATATATATATATATATACAGGATGTCCCAGCAGTAACGTACGCCCTTCTAGCATCTGGTAGGAAAAAAAATTCTGAGAGGAAACGTCCTCAGTCATTTTTTGATCAGACGCATAGATAATTAATTATGAATTAAAATAAATAGCCAATCAGGTGCGCGCTACAGCGGAAAGGCAGCGTAGAGGGGAGGGATAGGGGAATGCATTGTAATTGTGTGCGCCTGAAAATGTGTGCGGAGGGAAAATTCAAGTGCCATTTATTGATGAGATGCGAAATTACTTTTATTTTGAACAATAACCTTAGTAAATCGGCGTACGAAATATATAGTTGTTTTTGAAGAAAGTAAAGTATGTATCGTACTTGTAACGCTTTGAAAATGCCAAGAATAAATAAGAAATTGCGACTAAAACTTCAAACTTACCTAGCTTCTCCGTTTTATTTCACTTTGGATTTTTTGTTGGAGAAACCCTTACCATGTGAGGCGGTCTAAACACAACAGAAGTTAGTTTCAATTAGCAAACCGTTTCGTCATTAGCTTAACTGCGTACTCTTATCGCCTGCGTACTCCTATACCAGCTTACCTTAACGTCTACCAATTTTGCTCCAAATTTAAAGGTGGAGTGATTTTTTGGTCTCTCGGTACCCGAAGCCCTGAGTGTTTTTCATCGCGCACGTTCGGTGCAAAACAAATTCATATTTGTGGCCTCGCGCGCGACACCCAAAGGTATTTATTTTTTGTTCGGTCGGTAATCAATCGAACAAAACCATATACCTGACTTCGATGCGAGACAAATCCATATTTTCGGCTCTTCGATACTTACAGATATACTACATTTCCCAATCAGTCTTTGAGTACTGTATGAAAAATTCATATTTCTGTCCAATTCGGTACCTGAGCTCATGGATTTCTCGTTCCCTGCGTCGTTCTATGCGAGAAAATTCTACATTTTTGGCTTTTCGTTCGATTTAGTTCTCTTTTGGATTATTCGGTTCGGTTATATATTTATAATTATCAGCCTATAAAAACGTGGCAAATTTTATATACATTTCCTCTGCAAATTCGCTTGCAACCACTGTATAAATTTCATATAGAACTTTTTTATGATTTTTCAGTTCCTAACGCAGTCGCGCAAGATTGTGGAGCAGGATATAGAATCTATGAGGATTTTATGTGTTCATTTCCGTACAACATCTTTACAGAATTTGATTGATATATTTTTTTAAAGGACATGATGAAAAAAATTCGCTTGGGATTTTCACCCCTTCAACTTTATTTCAAACTCGTTTTTTTTTCTTCCACATTAATATGTGTGCAATGGGAGAGAGGTGGAAAGGGAGCGAGAGAAAACGGAGAAAAGTGACGCCTCGTCGGAATTCGCGGATCAGAGAAAATGCATAACACGGTGAGATACTCGCGCAGATACATTTGCGTGTGCGCCATCGGTAAACACTCTACTGCTGCTGCTGTTGCTGCTGCTGCTGCTCCCCCCTGAAGGCGCTGCCTTTCAATGCACAAAGAGGAGAACAATAAAACGCGTTCCGTTTATCGTCACCCCATAGGCCGTTTGTAACGGTAATAAGGTATGTATCAATACCGTTGTAGTGCAGAAGCGAGCGAGTGCGTGCGCAACTGAAAGCACATGGGAACTGTACATCTAGATTACTTGGTTTCGTCGACACTTATTTTTTCACCTGCGCGACTATCGCAAACACTTTTGTTTTCGTTTTATTTTTATTCGCGAGACAATTGAACCTCTCAATGTGTCTGGTTAATGTACTAACATTTTTTCCCGCGCGTTACGCTTCGTTTTATTTTTACGCGTCGATTCGTGCAGCATGGGCGGCGGCGGCGGCGGCGGCAAGACCTCGCGAGGGTATATTCACGAGACACAACTCGGAGGATGCGAGCCGAGGTCGCACGGCGAAGCCCGTACGAGAGCAAACGAAAGCGACGAGAAGGAGCAGGAGGAGGAGGAACGTCGAGTTGCCGCTCGCGACTGCCGCGAGAGCTTGCAACAACGGGTCGGAGGGCGGGGGGGGGGCAGTTTCGGGTTGCGTCATACTACTCTTGAAGCGGGAAATGCTGCGGTGGATGTTCCGAGTGGCACTGCGGCGGCCTCGAGAACCTCTACGTACGCATCTATATTTTGTGTAGCGTGCCGCTCTTTCAGAGGGGCACGGACCACCGACAACTCGCGCTGCTCGAGTTTCGGCTCTTTGCGCCATCGTACAAGAGCCGAACTTCCAAGTGCGCTATCGAATAAACTTTCGAAACATATATATATGTACAGTGGCAGCGTCTTCACGAGAAAAATGTTTGCTTCTGAGAATAGGGGCTATAAGACGGAAGAGCCCCGATTTTCGTCTTGTTATTTTTACATAAAACGCGGCCGATAGCTCTTGCCCCGATGGGGAACTTTCCAATAATCGAGGCTCGCGTTCGACCGTAAGGGTACAAACAATTGACGATAAAACTCGACTCGCCTCGAGCCGAACACCTCGCCATATGCGTGTACGAGCGGAAATAACGAGGATTCGAAGAGCTTACCGGCATTCGCAATCATTCAAGAGAGAGGATGTTGCGCGAGCTCTTCGCATCTTTGGCGGTTCTGTCACTCCTATCCGTACGACCGCGATTAACCAAAAAAATGCGTAGAATAAATAATATACGCTTGCGCATGCACGCGAAGGGGAACGCGGCGCACGTACGATTTACGGCTGTTTTTGCGCTGTGCAAAAACAATGACTCTCCGAGAGATGAGGTGAAGCAAAGTTGGCATTTCGAGTGCAACGTGCGTGCGCGCGCGCACCACTATGGGTATGGAGATAGTAAGTACGGCTCGAAAAATTGACTCGTAGATAGGATACACAGTAGGATACATGAGCGTGCAGCAACGCGATTACTTCGGTGGATCGTTTAGCTCGAGTTTACTGGCGTGGGGATGGTACGAGGGTTCAACGCCGTGTTCGTTGAGCCTCTTGGTACGTCGTTGAGAGCACCCGGTTACGCGATCCTCTTTACCCTGCTCTCTCGGTCTCTCTCTCTCTCTCTCTCTCTCTCTCTCTCTCTCTCTTCGTACATAATAGTAGACGCTGCTGCGATGCAGTCACGTTTTTCATCTAACGTACCAAATGCGTGCTAAAAGAGAGAGACGTGGTCGGATCGTAAACGACGCGACGTATACAGGTGCCCGGTGGGACGCGAGGGCCAGTGCCGGATTTATACTTTTCCTCAATATAGGCCACTCGACTATGTACCGCCCCTCCTATCTTAATCACTTGTATTTACCTAGGCTTTATAGGTGCCTCTAAAATCCGCCGCCCCTGGGCCGTGCCCTATACGGCCTATTGGCAAATCCAGGACTGGCGGGGGCAGCTTCGGAGATGCCTTTGAAACAAAAGCTCTCCTCGTCGACCCTTTCACTCTTTTGCCAAAATATCCTCGGCAGATTCGTCCAATCGAAAAATCAGTTGAAAAGTCCAGTTCGCGATTCCGCTTGGTTCGGGTCCGAGGGTGTCTCGAGCCGTTTGCGCGCGTGCCTTTCCCCGTATACCGCGCACCGAGAACATACGGAAATACAAGAGCTCGCACGCGGTTTCTCGCTTCCGCGTGACAATGCTGAGAAAAATCTTGGTATAAGGCTGCCGTTGCGACGAAAGTGTTCTTTGCATACAATGAGAAAGAGAGAGAGAGAGGGGGGGAGGGAGAGAGAGAGAGAGAGAGAGAGAGAGAGAGGGAGAGAGAGAGAGAATTACAACGTTGGCTCCCGCGCGCGTAAACTCCTTATGCGAGCGAGTTTGATGCATGCACCAACGAATACCCGCGTTCACGCGCGCCTATCTCTCTCTCCTACACTTTTCGCGCTCGCTTTCATGACGTTTCGTCGAAAATTCTGAGACTATCTCTCGCGTTGCGTATTCATTCTTGCGAGAGATGCTCTTTCCAGTCGGCATATATTGTACGAAACAATGGAGAATTGTAGCGAGGTTATTGTTAGACATCGACGATACGTATGATCGCGAGAGAAAGCGTATATACCGTGTATAATGAAGGAACGCACGGTAGCGGCGGCGACGATACTCGTAGACGAGGCTGCGCTCATTTCGATAACGTTCGCCCGCTCGAGACACGCCCGGCACCAGTCCTCTATACGCTCGTTGCGGTCATTCTCCGTCCATTTATCTCTCTAGCTCGTGTACTCAAACCTCATCGATAGGCGGAGAAGAGTTGAAAAAACGAAAAAATAAAGGAAAAGAAAACTAAAAAGACGCCAACGCCCTTGTGGGTTCGGAACAAAAAATTGAGCCCCCCTACCCCCCGAGTAGAAATTGTTCTAGCTTGTCTGAGTTACGACCTGTCTGAGTTAAGACTAGCCTGTCTGAGTTACTGGCTCGCCCAATTGAGCTCATACGAACTGACCAATGGTTGGCTCGCTATGAGCTAGTAATATTGTGAATGTTTTGTTATCCAGCCCTTGTCTAGTCACTCCCCGTCTGAGCTTGGTCACAAATGACAAAGCGAGGTTATGTGACTACGTATAGTTCCATCGAGCGAATGACTCATGGCTGACTAGCTAACATGAGTTTTAGATGGTTTTGCGAAAGAAAAAAAATTTCAAGTGGGCACGACGCCATAACCTAGCCAACACTAGCTAATTGTGGCTATGCGCCCCTTGGCTAGTCACTGCCCAGCCGAGATTGGTCACGAAAAATAGTGTGGTTATGTGACTATGTGTAGTTCTATCGAGCGATTGGCTCATGGCTGGCTAAGCAACTTGAGTTACAGATGGCGTTGCGAATGGCGTTTCGAAGCATTCTCATGGCGAGATACCTACTTGCAAGTAGGTAGGACTCAGCCAGCTATGCGGCTGTGCACCCCTTGGCTAGTCAATGCCCAGCCGATCTTGGTCACAAATGACAAAGTGTGGTTATGTGAATACGTGTAGTTCCATCGAGCGACTGGCTCATGGTTGGTTAAGCAATTTTAGTTACAGATGACGTTGCAAATGAATAAAATCCTCAAGTCGGTATATTGCGATGACGCAGCCAACACTTCCCAACTGCGGCCGCACTAGCCGGAATAAATGATCGGACAAATACAATTTAAGGTTATGGATTTCTATGCGATTATCGCTCTCAATGCGAACGCAATTGAGTCATTGATCCGATAATGTTATTTACATTTGTTAATCCACCCATGTTTCAATAATCTGACATTGTGTAGTGTAACGTATGTAGACGATAAGAAAACTCAGAAATTAAACAAGTAGAATTGGCTCAGTGGACAACGTCACAACTCATCACCCAGAGGTCCCGGGATCGAAACCACGTTACGGCACAAGCGTTTGTCTGAGATAATTTAAAATTGAGCCATTAATATATTTACAGCGCAAATATCATAACCCTAATTAATGAACAACGAAGAATATCGTAAAAGGGTCCAATGATGTAAATAAGGTGCAAAAAAATCATGAAAATATAAATATATAGCCGCAAATATTTTTTATCTAATCGCCACCTAATTTTTTGTTCCCAGTCGCTAGCTGAAAAAAACTAGTTCATGGATAGGTCAGAAATATAATACAGCCGTGGGATATTTCTTTCTATCTAGTCACCATCTAATTTTTTGTATTCAGTAACTAGAGGGCTAAAGCGTTACAAGTCTGGGTAGTCAATCGCTAAGACGGCTAGCTAATGGCGATTCGAAACATTACTTTACTAGCTAGTGGCTAGACGGTGATGAGTTACGGTTTCCACTCGGGCCATGTAGGGTCGCCTGTCGTAACAAAAATGCCAGCATTCAGCCATTAAACGGTTTGCTGATAAACGACCATTAATTCGTCGACCAGCATTGGGGTACTGTAGGCGGACGAACGGCTTGTCAGATCTATGCCAGCCATTCGTGGGCCAATACCATCCCACCGATAATATGGCGATCAGCATTGGGGTATCGTAGGTGGATGAACGGCTTGCCGGATCTATGCCAGCTATTGGTGGTTTGTTTTTGGGCGTTTTGCAAATGCAGGTCGTTAAACCGTAACACGTAAAAACAAGGGATAAGGTTTCGACAAGCATATCCCATTGATGAAGCTGAAATTTTGCACCGACCTTCTTTTCAATATTTTAAATGACCCTTTAAAAGGATATTAGCGACTAGTAATAATTTTCGATATATCGTACATTGAAAGTTATTTATTGTGCTGCGCTTCTACTATATTAAATAAACCCAAACAAACCCATCCCACATGGCAAGTGATATGCACATACGGGCGAGCACTGTTTGCCAGGAAGCAGCGCGGCCGGAGGAGTGGGGCGTATCCATCGGATATATAGATATACTCGTATGGTGTGAAATACTAAACTTTACAATGCGATATATCGAAAACTATTGCTAGTCGTCAAAAATCCGTTAACGGTTTCTCTTAGGATAATGAGAGGAAGTTAGGTGCAAAATTTCAGCTCGATCAGAGGAGTATGCTTTTCGGAACTTCACCCAAAACGAGCGAGTTATTTTTACAGCCTAAATGGACCAAAAAAATTGTCGGTAAACTTTAATGTCACGAATAAAATTATCAGCATAAAAGTAAGGAACGAACAAACGATGGATTCTGTAAGTGTTAGAATGGCTAAGTGGGTAGGGCGCTCGACACTAGAACGAAAAGCGCAGGTTCGATCCCGATGGAAGGTAAAAACTTGAACATTGCAGAAAGCGTTTTTAATGCAATTATTCTATGTACATTAGGGTGTGCGGAAAAAAATCGATACTTTTTTTTTCGGTTGCATCCACCAAAAAAAGGTGAAATAAGGTAAAAAATGAAGAATCCTCGAAGGAGAGCTCACAAAAAAATTATTTCGAATGGCGCATTGCATTTGAATATTTTCCATAAGAATAACCCAGGAAAATATTGGGATTTCTGAATGTGGTAGTGCAACTCGTCAGGAAAAAATCACACAAAGATATCATTAACATATTCTCATGGAGAAACGAATTTCCAACAAAAAAGTTTTTACGAAAAATTAGCTCAGAACAACCGTTCAAGTGGAATCGCTGTCTGAAATTGAATTAATAGAAAAAAAAAATAATTCGAAATGCTGTAAAAATCGAATTTTTGGCTTTACGAAAAAACTTCTTGGGGTTTTTTTTGTCGAGAATGTTCTGCTCTAAAATACAATTTGCATGGAATCGTTCTCAAAATATTTCTCAGATACAAAAAAGAATCAAGTACAACAAGAAAAATAAAAGAAACGACGTCCATCATTGATCGTGTTTCGAAATGTTTTATTCAATTAATTTAGTTTAATAAGATCAAATAATTTGTTTTTACATTATAATGCTTGATAATCATCGTTCCTTTTCTTAAGAGTCTGTTTGTTGCAATTAGGGTATTTCTGTCGATGATTTTGCACTACGCCCAATAAATATTGTAGCTGCTCTTCGTTTTTTGTTAATGAACCGTTATATGCTTCTATCAAAGTGACACGACGTTCGGCTACGTTATTAACGACTTTTGGGTTAAAAAAATCTAAGCAACTTAAATAAATGGCATTTTCCGGCCATAATTCAATATTTACTCTCAAAAAATCATGAGGTAAATTGAATTGCTGGAAAAGAAATAAGGATTCTTGAGTGACGAAATCGCTTATGTCTTTTTTCAGCACCATTTCCCAATCACTTTTTTTAACAATTACTCACTCGGACGGATTTTTGGATTTTTCTCGAGATTGCAGAGCTTGTACCATTTTTGCCTTCACACTTATCGGCACAGCATTGTCAAAAAACGACAAAGCAACAATTTTCTCGTTAAAGTACCACAAGTGACTAGCTAATTTTTTCGAGGCAGCCTCCCCTACTACAGGATTCACTTTGCAATAACGAATGAAATTTTGTAGCAGTGACAGATCTTGATTCGAGGCAAAAATGAGGGGAAAATGTAGCGGTTTCCCGTTCGTGGCCTTAGTGTGAAGCTTGTGATTTTGCACTACGAGTGCAAAATCACTCGCAGCGTGTGCCATGGCGCGCACGTCGCTTAAATAAAAAAATTAATTTCAGACAGCGATACCATTTGAACGGTTGTTCTAAGCTAATTGTTCGTAGGAACTTTTTTTGTAGGGAATTCAATTCTCTATCAGAATATCTTAATGACATTTTTGTGAGATTTTTTTCTGAAGAGTTTTACTAAGACGTTCAGAAGTGTCAATATTTTCCTGTGTTATTCTTATGGAAAATATTCAAATGCAATGCGCCATTCGAAATAATTTTTTTGTGAGCTCTCCTTCGAGGATTCTTCATTTTTTAACTTAATTCACCTTTTTTTGGTGGATGCAACCGAAAAAAAAAGTATCAATTTTTTTCCGCACACCCTAATGTACATGGACATAAGTACAGCATAAAAAAACCAAAAAGATACTACTAGAATTTTTATATTCATAATTTGTCATTTTTTTTGTTTTTCATTTCCGGCAGAAGATCCAGCAGCCGTTGCTGGGCCAATATGGGCGTATGATAGTTGGCCAAGTCTTAGCAGCCATTCATGGTTTACCATTACCAACCATGCATGGTGCGGATCTGGCCCGTTTACATAGCCATTACCGCGCCATCGTTTGTTCTCTGGCAACCAGTCGTGGGCCATTACTGTGCCGATTGTAAAACCCTATTTGGGTAGCTCCTGAGGAACGGAAGCGAGATCGCAGCGATCCGGAGCGTAGTACGAGCAGGTACGTCAAGCTCGCACAGGAAAGACGCTACCAATCCGGGCGCTTCAAACAGCAACCACGAAAATGTTGTCATTGTTGGCACAAACGAATATATCCATTAAGAATAGAATCGATACGCAGCCCGGCCTGCAATTGCGGGTCCGCGGTTCGATCGATAAACCACTCCTTGACGTACATCCAACCACCGGATAAACAGATATCCACCAAATAACATTTAGTGGATATCTGTTATGGATATGCATTTATTGCATATAACATTTTGCAATAAATGCTAGAAATCAGAAAGAAGTAGAACCAAAACGTTTTCCATCAAATTTTAGAGAGCAGAAAGAAGGAACAAAAAAACGCGTTCAAATTCAGTCTTTCGATACGGAAGCCTCGAGTCGTGAGAGCACTCCAACTCCCCCAAGCAATATTTTCGAATACCAAGAAGCCGCCGCCGCCGCATACTGAAAGAAATGTGTGGTGTTTTCAACCATATTGTGACTATATTTTATAATTTCCCTCAGGGGACAATGATAGCTCATAGCCATAGTTACTGTCAAAAGTATAGTACTGTTTATCGATGTTTCAGCAATTGCATGAATTATGCACGTATGTTAATCGCAACCGCCAATCCTCCAAGTATACGTTTATCGTTCAACACTATGTAATGTAGTAGATTTTTATCAAATAGATGTTCCCCGGCACTACGAAAAATGTACGTCCCCAAGATCCTAATAATGAACAGGACTGCAATATATATATCTACGTATATAATATGTATATACATTAATTTACAATGTTGGCTGTGATTTGCAACGATGTTTATAGTGATTTGTACCATATTATAAGGTTCGTACTGCTACATGCGTATTTGGTGTGTTATTCGCGTGTTGGTTCAAGGCATTAATGCCCGTCGACCGAAAGCATAAATATTTCAAAAAATTGAAATAAAATAAAATAGGCAGGCTCTACCTTAATGATTTAAAAAAATTATAATTTGTCATTCTCTAACCTTCCGTAATGATTTATTAGGAAGAAAATATTTCGCCTACACCTGGAATCGATCCTACAACCTACCTGCCGCCCATCTTCTGACTCTACTACTGACACTACACTGTCAACGGCTTGTTGCATCTTGATCGTGGATATGGCATAAAAGACAAAAGTAATTCCGGCTGTACTTCCGAATAGCTGTTTCCTCCAATTTAGGTGAATTTTTTTCTGATACAAGTCACTGCTTAAGGGGTTACGTGGGATTGAAAATTTTTTTAAATGCTTTTTTTAATGTTATCATCTAATAGTACAATATGTCTAGAATATTCGCGCAAACTTTAAAGTCAATCGGAGTAAAAATCTCGGGAAGAGGGAGGGAGAGAGAGAAAGAGAGAGAGAGAGAGAGAGAGAGAGAGAGAAAGAGAGAGAGAGAAAATCTTTGGGAATTCCCCCCGTTGGGAAAGACCGGCCGGGAGCGACGCAGGTAAAGCGTATTTCTCTCAAAACGCTATTTTTAAACACGATTGAGACGATTTCTCAAAAACTAATGCACCGATCTTATGAAAATTTTGCAAACTTCTTCATAGTAGCATGGATTAGTGATTGGACGAAGGATTTTTTTGCGATTATAACTAATTTTACAAGGCTACACGTAAAGTAAATTGGACCAAAAATTGAATTATGTTGCATACAACTCTGCCAAAAATTCAAGTCTCAATTTTTTTATAATTTCTTCGTTCAATCACGAGCTATACTTATCTACGAACGGAAAAAATTGGTTATTGAAATTCAGATGAAGCTGTCATGTGTTATCGTGACCGCCACGAGGACTCTTTTTTTAGGTGTCTCCGGAAACCAGGTCCCACCGGCTGAATTTCCCAAATTCTTGGATGAAATTTTCTAAAAATATTGTTGAAATGTTGCTCCGTTATATGCTTAACATTCTGAACAAAAGATTGTATATATTATACTTTTTTTAAATAGACAAAATATGCTTTTTCTGGCTTCGAACCCATGTAACCCCTTAAATGGATTTTCGGCGCATCGCAATAGTTTTGTACGGTAAAATAGGGATTTACATCATATTATACGATACGACCGGCTAAATGCATAGTAACGTGCCCCTGCAAAAAGAGATGGTGAACTACAAGAATTAGTATTCAACTGACATTCTATTTTTCCAATGCAACAAACATACTACGTAACAGTTTGTGAGACGCGCGTGGTTCTTAAAACTACGAAGCCATGATTGTTGCTCGAACTGCAAATGATATATATCTTCGCTATAAGTAAACATTACCATAATTTTTTTTTCCGAAAGTTACTTTTCATAAGGTCTTCTGACAAAATAATACTCGACAAACGTTAATGTAAACCTGATGAATTGTACGAACTTGAAAAGAATACAAGCCGTTCGACCGAACAAAGCCTAACGTACGGTGTTACAACGTTAGTGTTTGAGCTCCGATTTTGCGATAGCCCTGAATCAACCATACCCGAGCAGAAATCTAATCAGGCTGCCTGAGGATCCATCAGGCCCGGATCAGGGATCAATAAGGAGCCCTGATCAGGCACGCCTGATTTGAGCCAGACAGGGGCCTGAGCAGGGATCAATAAGGCGCCCTGATCAGGCACGCCTGCTTGCGCCGGATAGGAGCCTTATCAGGCATCAATAAGGCGCCCTGATCAGGCACGCATGATTTGCGCCGGATAGGAGCCTTATCAGGCATCGATAAGGCACCCTAGTCAGGCACGCCTGATTTGCGCCGGATAGAAGCCTTATCTCGCATGAAGCTCGTCACTCCGTAACCTCTCCTCTCTAGGACTAGACAGCGCCTCTGTCGGCGAAGCCTCATGAAATATTTTGACAGCTGCACACGCAGGCACGCGAAATATATGAAAACAATGGTTATCAACCGAAAGTGCGTGTCGTCAAAATTTGTTTCAAAATCTTTTTTATCATAAATAAATATTTATGTTAATTTTTTTGTATTATTGTTATAGGGAATCAAAACTTTTGTATATAATACGGGCAGCCAGTCCCGTATTATATACGTAGAAAAAAGCGCAACAGCTACGCCGTAGCTACATCGGCACATCTCGTTCGGTTCATCAATTTCTCCCGAAGAAAGGCAAGCCCTTCAATAAAGTGCAGTGCATACAAAATCTCAGGTAAAGTATATTTGCGATTATACTGTGGATTATCTACACATGAACAGTGATAATATATAAAATACGACTTGATGGGCGAAGACTATGCGGCGTAGCTTAACCTCACTTTGTCACTTTCGCACCATTTGTATATATATAGTGTGATATATTTCGTATCAAGAAAAAATGTTCAACAGTACAAACATACGTATATGTACATAACTGTACTCATACATACGTGCAAGGACCAGATGACGAGAAATAATTGCGCAAATTGCATTTTGTACCGTCGAACATTTTTTTCTCAATAATATATATACAACACTATATATATACAAATGATGCGAGAACGACGAAAAGAGATTGAGCTACGCCACTACGAGGTACACCATTTTTAAATAATTATTAATTATTTAATTATCTCAAGAGGATATATCAGTTGGAGCCTATATCGCTCACTTTTCCCTGGTCGAATATATCTATACTTATGATAAATATAGATATACCCGACTGATAAATGCTCTTAATGTAAAGATGTGATTTTTCTATGTATATTTACTAATTTTTCTATGTATTCAAAATATTTCAGATGCAATCTTGACAAAGTATGATGGTACTCCCTACGCAGGTTCTATCAAAGAGAAACAAATTTCGGATGGGCTAGCGGCGGTCATAAACAGTGCGAAAGATTGGAACGGTCATCGCCAAAACCGGAACAAAAACTAAACGATCAAGTCAAATAAAATAAAAACTTAAACTTAAAAAAAATGTTTTCATATTTTTAATAACGTTAGTAAACTTGATAACGTGTAACTGCGATAATAATTTAATAAATGTTGATCTATTGTTAAACAAAACATTAATCAAATGATTGAGCCAGATGACACGCATGTCTCAGGCTGGATGAGGCACCTGATGCGAGCCAGATAAGTTGCTTGATCCGAGCCAGATATAGTGCCTAATCCGAGCCTGGTAAGGTGCCTGATCCGGGCCAGATATAGTGCCTGATCCGAGCCGGATACGCATGCTGACCCGGGTCTGATAAGAAGCCTGATCCGGGCCAGATAAGTTGCTTGATCCGGGCCTGATCAGAGCCTGATAAGGTGCCTGATCCGGACCTGAATATGCAAAAGCGTTACATCCCTTATCAGGGCCGGACTAAATTTGCCTGACCCGGCCCGGATTTGCTATTGTGGCAGCCTGATCCGGTCCGGATTTCACCCTGAACAAATTTCTGCTCGGGTATCTACTATGTCAAACCTTTTACAATATTTAATCATTATTTTGGGGATAATAGATAGTCAAACATGCCACCAAAATCGAGGGTCTAAATCTATAGTTTCCGCTTGTAGTAGGTAGTGTTAAACATATTAGGATTGCGGTGTCAATAAAGTATATCGAATTTTACTGTCCCCTCTTTTACCATGTGCGTCTTTTGTGAATACCATCGATTTTTCTCGCAGTGTATATTTTCAAATGTCACACCGATCCATAGAGCGTTGTCCGACACGTGCCACCCCAGTGGCCAGTTTGCTTTTCCAACTCCCCCGAAAACCAAACAAAGTAAAGAAGAAGACAACCCTTTGGCCTGGCAGCAAACGCGATTTTAGGTACGTAATCTGAGGATTAATACGAAAGGAACGGACGCGGCGCCGTGATCGACGTAGGATATGCGTTTCAATCGAGTCCTTTCGCTTCCTTCTTGCCCCAACGATAATAATATATCAATAGAAAATAAAGAAAGTAAAGACAATTGATGCAAATTTAGCCATCGAAGGTTTACCGAGAAAATGTAAAAATGCAATCACGCTACCGACCAGCCTCTCGTCGATGACGTACAATAGGCGCTCCCTCCTCCCGCGTGATACTCTATCACATTGTGAAAATGTCGTTCGTGTAATTAGTTTCTCGGGTGTAATTACGCGATGAATAAGTCACACGGGAAAGCAGGTTGGGGCGCGTGCGAGCGAGCAGCCGCGTATACGATTTTGTACTTGTACGTAGAACGTATTTATGGGAGCAATCGAGGGCTTTGCCTCGAGAGTTCCTACCACAGCGGGAAGGTCTCGTCAAAAATCCCTCATTTACTTTTTATCGAAAACAATTACGATCGCACGGTGAAATACGTGCGAAGAGCCTTGAAACATTGATTTATTGCGATTCCAACGAGAATAGCGGTTCAACGATTGATACATTGAGAAAAAAAAACCAATTGTATCAAAAACATATATTGGTTGATCCGAGTAAATGGCTGAACGCGGAGTGCCACCGCTATATGAGATTCTTACAGTACTATCAAATATTGGAAAATGTGATTGATGTAAATAACATATTATTTTATTTGAAAAACTCTTCTGTTCTCTAAATGTCTACATTATCCTTCAAATAAAATTATATTCTATTAAAATAATTCTATATACAATCCGTAGATGTATGGATTTAATAATTCAGCAGTTGCTACAACATTTTTATTTCATACGAAAATAAAATCAATAGAATTAATTATTTCTTTATTGCATCGAAACGAATATGCCATGAGACGCAACATCTTCGTCCTCCGTACAATATAAAAAGTGCAATATCATGCAACTAGTATGAGATAGAGACAAGTGTATATGATTGAAATATCAACAATGTGGATCTGAAATAATTGTATTTTTTGCCACAAAGTACAGGTGTCATAAGAAGTAGCAACGCATTTTGTCTCTGGTAGAGAAATATATAATATTCGATTAAATAAATCTTCATTGCAATCAAAAGAATATATTTGTGAATTCGAGAAGTCATGTTTTTAATATGATTCTATGTGCACTTGCAAACATTTCTTGATTGTTGGTTCAAATAAATGTACACTAACGAAAATTGCTAAAAATATTTGAAAAATCGCATGCAGTTCTTTGGAATAGGATGGAATTGGCACAATAAAGTGTTTGATCAAATTCGTTTTATTAAAAAAATTGAAAGCTTTTCAATTTTTTTAAATCTTAAATAAAAAGTGAGCATTACAATGATCATCCACGATAATAGTGGAGAGAATATCAGATATCTAATGGAATATCCATGGGGAGAGTATCAGATATTCAACTGATAAGAACAGATACTACACTTTGATCTTAGCCACAGGCCAAGAAGCGATACTCTCCAGAGTTTCTCCGGCGTTTAAGTAAATTTTTGGTTCGCGGTACGCTCACGAGAAACGAGCGCGCGTGCGGCTTCCCGAGCAGAAATCTAATCAGGCTGTCTGAGGATCCATCAGGCCCGGATCAGGGATCAATAAGGAGCCCTGATCCGGCACGCCTGATTTGAGCCAGACAGGGGCCTGAGCAGGGATCAATAAGGCGCCCTGACCAGACACGCCTGATTTGCGCCAGACAGGGGCCTAAGCAGGGATTAATAAGGCGCCCTGATCAGGCACGCCTGATTTGCGCCGGATAGGAGCCTGATCAGGTATTAATAAGACGCCCTGATCAGGCACGCCTGATTTGCGCCGAATAGGAGCCTTATCAGGCATCAATAAGGCGCCCTGATCAGGCACGCATGATTTGCGCCGGATAGGAGCCTTACCAGGCATCGATAAGGCACCCTAGTCAGGCACGCCTGATTTGCGCCGGATAGAAGCCTTATCTCGCATGAAGCTCGTCGCTCCGTAACCTCTCCTCTCTAGGACTAGACAGCGCCTCTGTCGGCGAAGCCTCACGAAATATTTTGACAGCTGCACACGCAGGCACGCGAAATATATGAAAACAATGGTTATCAACCGAAAGTGCGTGTCGTCAAAATTTGTTTCAAAATCTTTTTTATCATAAATAAATATTTATGTTAATTTTTTTGTATTATTGTTATATGGAATCAAAACTTTTGTATATAATACGGGTAGCCAGTCCCGTATTATATACGTAGAAGAAAGCTCAACAGCCATGCCGTAGCTACATCGACACATCTCGTTCGGTTCATCAATTTCTCCTGAAGAAAGGCAAGCCCTTCAATAAAGTGCAGTGCATACAAAATCTCAGGTAAAGTATATTTGCGATTATATTGTGGATTATCTACACATGAACAGTGATAATATATAAAATACGACTTGATGGGCGAAGACTATGCGGCGTAGCTTAACCTCACTTTGTCACTTTCGCACCATTTGTATATATTTAGTGTGATATATTTCGTATCAAGAAAAAATGTTCAACAGTACAAACATACGTATATGTACATAAATGTACTCATACATAAGTGCAAGGACCAGATGACGAGAAATAATTGCGCAAATTGCATTTTGTACCGTCGAACATTTTTTTCTCAATAATATATATACAACACTATATATATACAAATGATGCGAGAACGACGAAAAGAGATTGAGCTACGCCACTACGAGGTACACCATTTTTAAATAATTATTAATTATTAATTATCTCAAGAGATATATCAGTCGGAGCCTATATCGCTCACTTTTCCTTGGTCGAATATATCTATACTTATGATAAATATAGATATACCCGACGGGGGAGCGGTGGCGCTCCCTAGGTCCGACTGATATATGCTCTTAATGTAAAGATGTGATTTTTCTATGCATATTTACTAATTTTTCTATGTATTCAAAATATTTCAGATGCAATCTTGACAAAGTATGATGGTACTCCCCACGCAGGTTCTATCAAAGAGAAACAAATTTCGGATGGGCTAGCGGCGGTCATAAACAGTGCGAAAGATGGGAACGGTCATCGCCAAAACCGGAACAAAATTAAACGATCAAGTCAAATAAAATAAAAACTTAAACTTTAAAAAAATGTTTTCATATTTTTAATAATGTTAGTAAACTTGATAATAATTTAATAAATGTTGATCTATTGTTAAACAAAAAATTAATCAAATGATTGAGCCAGATGACACGCCTGTCTCAGGCTGGATGAGGTACCTGATCCGAGCCAGATAAGTTGCTTGATCCGAGCCAGATATAGTGCCTAATCCGAGCCTGGTAAGGTGCCTGATCCGGGTCAGATATAGTGCCTGATCCGAGCCGGATACGGAGCCTGACCCGGGTCTAATAAGATGCCTGATCCGGGCCAGATAAGTTGCTTGATCCGGGCCTGATCAGAGCCTGATAAGGTGCCTGATCCGGACCTGAATATGCAAAAGCGTTACATCCCTGATCAGGGCCGGACTAAATTTGCCTGACCCGGCCCGGATTTGCTATTGTGGCAACCTGATCCGGTCCGGATTTCACCCTGAACAAATTTCTGCTCGGGTTTTAGTGGTTGCTCCGAGAACTACGGGTCGGCGCTCAGCCATCATTTGATTGAATTTTTTCAACTAAATGCGCAAGAAACATATTTTATTTTCGCATAATTTTTTAACTAATTCAGGCATTTGCTTAATATTCTTTAATAAAAATAAAATATTAATATTTTAACGAATAATGTACTCGAAAATCAATATCGGATATGGTCAAAAAAATAAAATAACATATTTACCCAATAGAAATTTTATCTGAATCAAACGAGCGAAATTCAATTTTTCTTGTGTACTCGAATCAACAATATTCATGTTATGAATTGAAACGGGTTTTTTCTCGTTGCAGAAAACGCATCCAATACTATATCATTTGTTCGCGAAAATGTTTAAGATAGTTTCAATAATATATTGTTCTCGGCTAACAATATATATTTTGAATGGAAAAAAAACTTTTAATTTTATCATGTTATTAAAATCAATAGCGTTTTGTTTGGACTAATAAATCCGAATGTTTACACAAAAAATTTTACAATTGAATCAACGAAATTTCATTCAATAACACCAATGATTTATTTTCTCAGTGTAAGAGTCAAAAAAAAGAAAAGTTTAACCACGAGTGTTCTTTCGCCTCTCATTAGTTTCGTATTCGACCGAATACCTATTGCGGCCGGAAAATTATCATTATTGTACCTTGTACGAAATATCAACGAAACAAACTCTTGTGTGTTTTATTTTTCTTTTTTTCCCCTCACCGGCTATTAGCGCAATTTATCTTCAACTTATTTCCCTAATCGGCTCTCATTTTTCAAGCCTTCACCTCCATCATTCTTGGAGCGCTGTATCAGTCGTTGTTGGCTGCTCGCGGTTCACACAGCAGGGCGGCGGCTCGCCCGGCCATTATAGGGGGCCTAATTAGTCATTTCGCGACTTGTATATTCCGATTCGTAGCGATTGTACTATCGAATCACTGTAACGCGAATAGCTAATTAGTCGCAACAATGGTAAATTAGGTGCGTACGCGGGCAAGCCTTGTCGCAACGTGCTTTTCTTTTCGCATCGAAATAATAGTCGATAAGCCAGAGTCAAGCGAATGGCTGCTCGTGAACAAGAGCTGCCGCATCGATCTTTCGAGGGAGAGCTTTGTTACCCACCGCTTTTCCTACCCGCCTACCAAAGTATTCCCGTACGCGGGCCAATATCGTACGAATCTTTGCCGTCTCAATAATCATCGCGGATATCATTAATTGCCAATTATATTGTTTGCGTCATTTGGTGGATGTAGGTAAGTGTATAGGAGGCGCGCACACGGTTGTACGCGAGGAGCGAAGCGGCAAGTCCGGGCTATCGAGAAACTTGATTGGCAATTAGCGCGGTGCTGCTGGCATGTTCCGGGCATGGATACGCTTGCGAACAAGCAGGGCACAGCTTGCTGCCCCCACCGGATTTACTCTCTTCTACGGATTCGTTGGATTTTCCCATAGACACCGAGAGGAAAAGGGAGCAGGAAAAGAAAGAGAGCGAGAGAGAAAGGGCTGGAGGAAGGGAGAGCGGTGCGCATTGGGTTGTCGTCGACACATTCCTTCGCAGCGCGGAGCCACCTTTTGCCTTCTCAAGCTGCTGCTACTGCTTCGTTGTCAACTTCCGGGGGATCATCCGCAACCAACCCCGCGAGCGGTGCCTCTCGAGAGAACTCGCGATCCCGCAGCCAACCACGAAATTCGATATGTCCCCAGGTCGGGTTATTAAATGTCATCGGCAAATGAATAAATATTCATTTGCGATTCGCGTTTCTCGCGGTGATACGTTTCGTGATATATCGCCGACACGTTCATGGTAGGTTCAAACGCAATCGAAAGAAGAGCTGAAACTACCTACTTAAGGTAGTCGGCCCAGTGCCCGTCAGGGTCCTAGTGATCGTCATGTTTACGCATTAAATAAGTATTTTAAGATCAAAATCAGTCCTTCGTGCAGATCTTCGGTATATTAGCTTCCAGGAGGTATTTGCTATGTTGTATTACATTTTTACACCCGTAAGTGTACGTAAAAAAGAATAATCAAATTAAATATATTCCGCTACGACGCCTAGTTATAATTTCGGCCGAATCCTTTATTAGGAGGTTAACGTGAACCATGTCACATCTCGGGTGATTTAAGAATACCTATGGACTTGCGTGAATTAAGTTTTCCTTCACGTGATTAACAACGATTTTAGTTTTGCGTTCAGCATAAAAAATTATACTTTTATGTTAATTCCAACGAATTTTCATATATGACGATTACCGGTTCAGCAACATAAAGACTCTGCCGATTAATCGCCACGGCTGTCGATAACTGGGACAATGTTAGCAAAAAAAGAGTCTTACGAATCGAATATTAGTTTATAGAAAATCAGAAAAGAAATATTGGGTCCGTAATTAGCATTGTCTGAAGGATCCACGGACCAGTAATCGTCATACACATATTCGCGATAGTAAAAAGATATAAATAAATGTTGTCGATTACTGGATCGTGACCATGTCGATAATTGGGTATGTCTTGAACACAGGTGAACAGCACTCGATCGGAATAATATTAAACATTATTTTATAAAAAAATAGTTGTTTATAATGACTGCAAATAAATAAAAACTATCATTCTGACGTAATATGCAATATTCTGAATAATAGGCAAGTTTCATTTTTGAAATTAATAAAGTTCCATGGAAGAGAAATTTATGTTTCAAACTCTTTATCAAATGTTTTAATAAAAATCATAAAGTTTGTTTGGGTTAACACGCTGTGCACGCTATTTTCTTTTCTCGAAAATTTGGAGGAAATATTGGACGATTTTTTTTTGCATACTTCAATAAATCACCCTCATTCGCGGCTACAATGGAATAAAAGTTTTAACGAAAGAATCCTATTTTTGCGACAGGGTATTGCATTTCCTCGCGTGTTTATACGTTTTTGCGGGTTCGCGGCTCAGAACTCTGCTCGCCTATTGCGAAACTTGAACATTTCCAGTGGCTCACTATCGCGCCGACCGTTTGCCCGCAAACTTTTCCTTCGCTACATGTCATTTGGCTCGTCTTTCCTCATCCCCCCCCGCCGAGATTATGTTTATCCATCTTGGAAAGTACTCAAAAGAGACCATACGGTAGCATATTCACTCGAGTCTCAGGTGGAGCGTTCTTTCGGACCCGGAACTTTTTTAAAGCCGATTGTTCTATCGAAAATGGAAATTTCAAAAGAACGTTATCTTCAATTGAAACAACATTTTTTACGGCAAAAGAAAAAATATTGATATTGATTGAAAAAGACTCGCGCGCTCGCAAAGGCTAATCGCGTAATATATCGAGGATGCTGCGAAACGCAACGGAACAATACAGTCGCGCAGCCCTGTGAAGCGTGCAAAAAGACACGTCGCTGCTTTTTAACGCGTTGTACGAGCGAGTATTTCTCGACCGTGTTGAGAATAGTTGGGCTGAATCGACGATTCCGGAAGGAGCCTGAAACATATATTCTCCCCCCCCCCGATATGGGGTATTCGCTGCTCGCTCTTGTGCACCCCTCGCCCGCGCGCATTAACATACTCCTTACTAAGCTCAAAATCGACAGTCGCCTTTCCCCTTTGCGTCGCTAGCCACTCGAAAACACTCGCCCTCGCCATTTCTTCCGGAAATAACGCGTGACGATGCCGCTGTGTCACGCAAGATTCGAAAGCCGAATTTCATCTCAATTTTCTAGTGTCTTTCCTCGCATCGCTTCCGGCGATAATCGCACGAGCTGAGAATACGACCAAGAGTCGATATCTATACCGTCGAGAGTTGCTTTCCCGCAAGAGGAGAAAAATGAGCTCGTGCACATTGAGTGGATCGTCGCCCGTGCTTCGCCCCCTCGCCCGTATTGACTAAAATTTGTCCGGCCGAGGCGGCGAATCGAACAAATTTTTTTTCGCAGTGGCATTTTTGCAATCGATACTCGCTCGTTGTATCCTGGATACGGAGTACACACGTCGAGAGAGAGAGAAAGAGAGAGAGAGAGAGAGAGAGAGAAGTATATTTTTGCATTCGCACGAGTGTCAAGAAATAGACGAAAGAAACGCTTACTCGTTACACGGAAAGGTGAACGTTGAACGTTGAATATTATCAAATGTCAGTGCAAATTGGCTCTTTCTCGTTAATTGTTGTTGTTGTGGGTGCAAGAAAGTGCAGCCGGGCGGTCTCGGATCTATTGGCGCTAATAGCAGGGTGACAAATATTTACGGATCCCAGCGCCCCCCTTTATTTGGTTTCGTTTCCTCGTGTAGTTGGAAACATCTGTGCAGCCCCCCCCCCCGGCCGTCGCCCACCGTCGACTCGAAACAAACCTCTTCGGCATGATTAACGAACTCTTCCACCGTCTCCGTTTAGCCCGGCTTTCAGTTTCATAATGCACCACAATGTATACACGAGAAGCAAGCACTCGTACAGGGTGGGTGGGTGGAAGGGGGGGGGCGAGTATATTACCCGTTCGCTTACTCTCTCTCTCTCTCTCTCTCTCTCTCTCTCTCTCTCTCTCTCTCTCTCTCTCTCTCTCTCTCTCTCTCGCCGAGACACGTGCGAGACGGCATGGAGCAAGACGGGGCAAGGGGCATTACTAGTAAGGGAGAGGGCATATTCCAAAATGTAGATGAGAGTAGCCGATAATCTTCGTACGGGACATAGTATACAAAGTCTACAGCTGATTACGGATGAAGGAACACTAAGTAGCCGCGTAAACTTTGTTCTCTAGCACCCTCACAGATCCAACCGAACGCGGATCACCGACGTATGCGGAGAGTGGGAAGAAAGTTTGGCACCTGCGAAAGGGGAAGGAGGAGATGGTTTTCACTGAGCACCGATAACCGCAGTTGACCCGTATATCGGCTTTTAGATTTTGGCTTCGGTCCTTCTGCGCGCGGGCGTTGTACGGAAATATTGATAAGCGCAAAATAAGTAAGAATAACATTTTTACCGAAGCTCGTTGGCGGTACGAGATGAAAAATGTCACGTCCGTGCAAAGTAGGATTGTGTTCGTGTTTACGAGTGTACTCGGTGAGGAAGCAGGCTCCTTTGGTATACAGTTTATTAGGGGGTGACGGGCGCGCGGGCGTTGCAACAGTCGTGGCGCAGTAGGAGCAGGCAAGTAACGGGGAAAAGAGAAATTGTAAATAGTTTCAATTAAAAGGTACGCGCGGCGGCCTCGACTTTACGGCCTGCTGTCTCGTGGCCTCGGACGAAGAGAAATAAAGGAGACGAGAGCCAAAGAAGCGAGGAGAGAATTCCGCCGTGCACTGTACCGCTGTCGCCCCGCGAGCGTTTCAAACTTTAATGGAATTTGCATTTCCTCGGAATTTAAAGCTGGCTCGTGAGCAACGCTCTTCCACTCGAACCCTGCGCTGCTCTCTCTCTCTCTCTCTCTCTCTCTCTCTCTCGCTCTCCCTCTCTCTCTCTCTCTCTCGATGCCGGTTTCCCCACAAATCGCTGCCGATCCGACGAAAAGTCTCACGTACGTATCCGTCCGTGTCGTTACCGCGTGTAGCGCGAGATAAGAGCAAAACTTGGATGGAACACGCACTACTCTGCGCGACGACCAGAGCCTCCGCGGTGGCTCAACCAAACAGATATACGAGGGTGGTTAAAAAAAAAATAAGGTGATTTTTCAAATTTCGCAGGCTACGTACATTCCATTTTCGATTTTTGTTTTTACTTATGTTGGTACACATGTCCCCAACATATGTTGACATTATCAGCCATTTTGCATATTTAGTTTGTTTTTGACAGATATAAAGGTTCGACGTGTTTTGGTGTGATTGACGCTTTTGCATCACGATAATCACCTGCACTTGCTCACACATCGTTGCTTATTCGTGATTTTTTGGCCAATAACAACACCGTAATCATGCCTCAGCCACCGTATTCACCGGACTTGGCCCCCTGCGACTTTTTTCTGTTCCCAAAACTGAAAAGACCCATGAAAGGACGGAGATTTGCAACGATTGAGGAGGTAAGACCACATCGCTTGGAGAGCTCAAGGCCATACCAAAAAGCGCATATCAGAAGTGCTTCGAGGATTGGAAAAAGCGCTGGCGCAAGTGTATTATATCTGAGGGGGATTACTTTGAAGGGGGCAAAATAGATACTTATGAATAGATAAATACTTTTCGAGAAAAATAAAAAGTCACCTTATCTTTTGAACAAACCTCGTATAATGTATACTATGTGTAAGCCACGGCTACGTCGAGTTTTTATCGCGAATACATGTTCCCTCGCAGCGAATTATGCACCCGCGTTGAAGGTATGAAATTTAACCGATCAGGATGAGCTCGTGATCAGGATGTGATACGGCTAACCCTCATTATGGGTATCCTGATTGCACCCCGATCAGGCTGCACGATGTACTTATAGTCCAGGAATTTTAGCACCAACAATGGGTTCGCTCCGCAAAGCATCCTGATAATTGATTTTCAGATTGGATTATGTCAGTGAGTGTCTCCTAAGTATAAAACCAAGTTTGTGTCGTCCGAAACCGCGAGCATTAGCCGCCATCTTGAAAAACGCATTTTTGCAAATATCTCAGAAACGGTGAGTTTTACGTTAAAAATCGTAAGAACCTTTTTTGTAGAGAATAAAATTTCCCATCTTTTTTTATTCGAAACTTTTTTCTCTATTGACAATATTTACCGAGATGTAGTCGATTAAAAAACCAAATTTTTGTTTTTGGAAAATATCGATAATTTTCGGAAATACGGAAAAAAATGTAATAATCAAAGTTGTAGAGCATGAAATTTTCTACAATTTTTGTATAAAACTTTTTTTTGTGAACAAGAAAAGTTCTTAGCCAATGACAGCAATAAATCTCGCATGATAGCAATGTAATCGAAGGAACTTCAAAAATCTGGAATTCGTGTCGAACAAGCTGTGAAAGATGCTGACACGCTGATTATCCAAACAGCTGTGGATTTTTCTTCGCATTGCGAGACAGTCATCGTCGTAGGCGAGGACATTGATCTGCTAATATTATTGACCGCATTAGCGCACAAGAAAAAAAAATCTATTTTCGCAAGCCCGGAAAAGGACGCACTCCGGAATCCCTATACAGCTCACGTTGTCTGAAGCCGGAGTATGGTGAAAACGTAAGAGAAAAAATTCTATATTTACATGCATTCAGCGGTTGTGACACGTCAGCTCCGTTTAAAATTGGAAAATACAAAGCTCTCACGACATTAAAGAGGCATGAAGAATTGCTGACGGCTATGGCATTGTTCAAAGATAGGAGGAGCGATCCCAACATGATTGCTCAAGCTGGCGAGCGTTTTTTATTGCTTTGTATGGAGGTAATAAAACCGAACTGTCCATGGCTCTCTCCGATACAAGAACTTTGGCAAGTTAGCCAAAATTCGGAACACCAAGCTCAACTTAACCAAGCTCAACTTAACTACTTACCACCAACGCAGGATGCAGCCCGTTACCATTTCTTCAGAGTATATCATTAAATCCAAAGTTGGCTGGGATTTCACCATGACCCGAAAGAATGGGGCTGGAAGTGCGCTGCGAATCGCTTATTACCAATGAGAACGAAAAAAGCTCCCGCGCCGCAAAGTTTGCGGCAAATAATATCTTGCTAATGCAAGACAAATTGCGGAGCTGCCTGCGGATGTCGAAAGAGTGGCTTGAAATGTTCCATAGTTTGTTCAAATTGCAATGGCCAAACATGCGATAACGCAATCCCTACAGTGGACGATAGCGACGAAGAGGATGTTCAAAATGAATTTTTCATACATTCTTTTGCTGTTCATGACTTGAACATGGAAGAAGAAAACTCGCAAACCATTGAAAATCGCCGTTCCTGTGCCAAACAAATAACATTGTTTGAAATCTATCATCGACGTTTAAAATTTGACAAGAACAATTTTTTATTATTATGATGATGACGCGATCCTAATTTGTAAATTGCGACTCCAATCACGCTAATGATAATAAATATGAATAAATGAATAAATTTTCATGTCTTTTTCAAACAATTCGTCAAAATGTTTTTATTGCGCAAACTTTCCTCCTATCGTCCATATCCCTCCTTTTCATGATAAATATTATTGTTACCGTGTCTATTGTAAAATTCTTCGATTACACTTTTTTTGGCATGCTAGAGTAACGTATTACCACTATTCGCTGTTTTTCTTTAACTGACAGCAACTTTCATTGCGCTATAACGCAGCAACTATTTATTTTACAAAAAAAAGTTTTATACAAACATTATAGAAAATTTAATGCTCTACAACATTGATTATTACATTTTTTTTCGTATTTCCAAAAATGATCGAAATATATTCCAAAAACAAAAGTTTGGTTCTTTAATCGACTATATCTCGGCAAATATTAACAATAGAGAAAAAAGTTTTAAATAAAAAAAGATGGGAATTTTTTTCCTCTACAAAAAAGGTCCTTACGATTTTTAACGTAAAACTCACCGTTTCCGGGATATTTGCAAAAGGGCGTTTTTCAAAATGGCGGCTAACGCTCGCGATTTCGGACGACACAAACTTGGTTTTATACTTAGGGGACACTCTCTGACATAATCCAATCGAAAAATCAATTAACAGGATTTTTGCGGAACGAATGGCTAAAAATCCTGGACTAGTGTTTACGAACAAAATAGGGCAATACTTAAATGGCCCTATCAAGGTTTCGTTCAATAAGGCTCCATTGAGGCTTACCTCGTAACTATGCAACTCGGCATTCAATATATGCACGTGTCACCTCCTATATCGCACGTGGGAATAATGTTCATTCGGCGGCATGTTATCTCTGAAATTTTGACGCTTACAAAAATTCATTTAAAACAATGTGCTATGGACTGTGAGAGAAACAAACGTTATCCAATTCGGATGCGTGTTGGAATATTGCTAAATCTCAAAACGCGCAGTTAAAAAGTCTCATCGCCGTGGGAACAAGGTATGTATAGAGTAAAAATATATTATATATGGGTGTTTAACACGTTATTAATGCATAAATTCCAACCCACATAGATATTTTGTACATACCTAGACTGGTACGAAAGATTTTGAGCAAGCTGTAGAAAAAGTGATGAACAACACCACGCATTGAAGGAAAGTGATGAAGGAAAACCGCGCGCTATTCGAAATTTTAAAAACTGCCTCACTAGTTCTGCTCCATGCGGCCACGTTTCTAAACGGCCTATTATTTATAATGACCTCAATACTATTTTTAATAAATTTAATTATATATTTATTTACAACTGTATTTGAAGAGAAAAATATTCCCGACAAACACATTCTAGGCTTTGCAATGGATCTTAGAGTGTGTAGGTGTAAGAGCGTGTATGTGTGTTTGCTGGCTCCGTAAAACGATAGTGTTATAATGACCTGATCAAGCAACGTTGTAACCGCCTGATCGGGCAACCTGAGAGCGTGCCAAATCGCGGACTCTATCGAAATTTCTAAGGCCACAGTAACGAGTATAATATCATGTGCTAATTTGACCATTTTTTTCGTATGAAGAAGTGATTGACTCATAAAATTAATAACACATCTATTTAGTAGGGGTGTGCCGGTAGCAGAATTGGTCGGGTCGGGTTGGGTCGGGTAATTAGACTATGATTCGGATCAAGTATCCGAATTTTTCGGGTACTCGCATGATCAGACGGGTGTACTCGAACTTTATCGAGTACCCGAGTTTTTTGAGTACTCGTCTCACATCGGGTACTCGATAAGCCGTGTTTTGGATAAAAATTTCAAATATCATTGCATAGCGCCACGAAAACGTACCAAAACGGACGAAATAGACTCCAGCATTATGTTCTCTACCCTTCGCCGATAGGTTGGAGTTCATAAGAAATACAAATAATTGATTCAATAATTTTAGTATTTTTATTTTGTGTATATTTACAATTTTTTTCCGGCAAACTTCTCTTAAGATACTCACATTTCAGGAAATATCGAGATAATTTGAATGTCGAAAAACTGAATGAAAGCAAGATTCTTCTTCAAATTTTCATTAATTCTGTCTGCTGCTAACTGGTAATTTCGGCGATTCATTCTTCCTAATTCATTCTTCTTAATTCAATTTTTTGTCATTTTTAATTTTTTTCCCAGACAAAACTTGTTCTTCGAACGCTTATATCTCTGAAACTGATCAAGATATTTTCAATTTTAAAACGTCGAATGGAAGCTACATTCTTCTCGCTTCGAATAAACGCAGGGCGTCGAATCTTGATCTTTTTGGTTTTTTTTCTCCATTTAAAACCCACGTTAAAAATTCAAAACTTTAAGGCGTTTCCCGGAAAAGCAGATATTTATTGTAAATTTTTCCTTTCGCACACTTTTTAGTGATGCTAAACTGCAACTAGCGCAACTAGCGCGCTATTACGATACGATCCGCTAAAATTGAGCGTTTTTCACTCCGCCTTAACAGACACACACACACACGCGCACGCACGTACGTACACACACACACGCGCGCGCGCACTCGCTCACTCACGCACGCACGCACGCACGCACGACACACACACACACACGCGCACACACGCGCGCGCGCGCGCACACACACACAATAGAAAAGTGACACGAAAAAAGATTTTTTACAGTATTATGATTTGTTCGTTTAATCGCCTTCTTCGAGTTTTCGTTTTCTCCCACACGGAGACAACAGGGGCCTCGAAGTTTAGAATTAATACTATGCTTCTAAAAAATATCATTAAATATCAAAAAGTATTGAATGGAAGATATAAATTGTAATTATGGTATAGTAATAATGAAGAAATTTAAATTTTAACCTACGATATGGCACGTAAACTGATGCAAATAATAAATTTTTTTCGGCATATTGTGGTTTTTGTAGTATTCAAAAAATATTTTGCCCACGTGATTGGAACAATTAACTTCCGAAAAGTTCCACCCTCCGATCGAGCTGAAATTTTGCACAGGCCTTCTTTTTAACATTATGAGACACCTCCTAAAAGGATTTTTTGCGAGTAACAATAATTTCGGAGATATTAAATTTTGAAAATTTACATTTTTACATGCGCGTATATCGTGACACTAAAATATCACACGCCGAAATAACACATCGTAAAAATAACACGAGCCAAAATAACACAGCTTAAAAATAACACAACGTAAAAATCACACGTGCCAAAATAACACCGGTTATTTTGTAATATTACAGTAGACAAAAACACATGGAAATGACACCGTTAAAAGTAACACGCCTAAAAATTACAAAATTACGGTGGAGGGTAAAAATGAAAATCGCTACTGGAGCGGGTCGCTTCTGAAGTACGGGGGGTCAGAGGGTTTCCCCCCGGCGGGCTGGGGGCTGAGCCCCCAATGCACAAAAACAAAATTTTGAATGAAAAAAAAAATACGCATACACATGCACGCACGCACATACATCCATGCACATGCACACACACACATGCATGCACATGCACATACCCATGGCTATGAACACCTGTACACACTCTCACTTCCCGAGTGCATGTACATGAAACGTTAAAAATAACAAAAAAAACAATACAACGAATTAAAAATAAAAAATACAATAAAATTGTTTAAACCGACGAAAAAATAAAAAAAATTAAAAGAAAACCAACAAAATTTTTTTTTTAATTTAAAATACAAAATAAAAATAAAAAATAGAATGAATTTGAAAATCGTTTTAGCGATCGTCTCAAAATATAAAAAAAAGGCCTGTGCAGCCCGATCGGAGGGTGGAACTTTTCGGAAGTTTATCCCAATTAGTTTCCAGTAAGGTAAAGCTCCCAATTATTGAACAGCTAAGGATCTGGGGGATTGAATTCGGTGAGAAAAAAATATAAAATCAAGAAAAAACCATCGCCTTCAGATTCAAATGATACTTTGATATTTTTACTTTCGAAAAATCACCCTTTAAATTATTTTTAAATGATTTCAAATGAAAAAAAGAATAACAATGTGAAGAATGCAAATGTCCCAATTATTGAACACTGGAAGTGCCTATGTCCCTAATATTGAACAGGCATGTCCCAGTTAATGGACACTCTCGAGAATTCTTTTTCCGTTCTAAAAATATTATTTTGGGCACAATATTAAGAAATAAAAGCAAAATCAAACACTTAAATAATCTTTTGTTAATCATGTAAAAATACAAAAATATATATTTAGTCTCTTTTGGCAGGTTTTTGGTTCATTTGCATTTGGTTTATTTTTGCTTTTTAACTCGAACTTTATTTTATTTTTATTTTCAGCTTCCTCTTTTTCATGTTCTGTTTTTGTTTGATTTTGTCGCAGCTTGGCTCCCTGAAATATCGGAGAGCAAAAAATATTGAACAGTACATTCGTATTTTTAGGTTACATTTAGGTTATATTCTCTTTTTACTTTCCTTTTTATGTTTATTGCACGAAAATACAAATAAAAAATATATTTGACGATCTTAGAGTTATTATTAAAAGAATAAAGGTAAGTTTATTCAGGAACTTACAGTTTTTGTTTGAATAAATCCGATGCATACGAGCTGTCACACGTTAACTGTCTCGATGTTTTGATGGGTTTAATGACGCCAACTTGGAGAATTCGAGTGTTCAATAATTGGGACACACTGCATTTTCTATGTCCCAATGATTGAACACCGTATTTTTTAACCAATAATTAAATCAAGTTTTTTCATAAAAATTGTTATTTGTAAGAAATTTTCCGAGGAACCTGAAACGCCTTTATTTTTTTAGATGCGACAGTTTTTGATTTTTTAATGCCCTTACGCATGAAGCGGCGCGTCTTAGCAAAAACGATAAGCAGTTACCACGAGACGTCAAATCGAGTCACCGTTGCTGATTAAATAATTTTTTTCTCTATTAATTAAAGCTTTTTTTGCACAAGTAAGGTAACATTTCGATAGCTAAATGTTCCATATATGTAATAAAATTTTATAAATAAATAAATGCATGCAGATGAATGAGAAATAATAAAAATACAAGATAGTGTTCAATAATTGGGACATTTACCTTATTTTACAAAAAGTTCGGTATAAAGAGTCGGTATAAATATAAATTCGTAATATTTTTCACTATGCGCCGAACATTTATGCTATGCGTATAGTGAAATCTATATATACACGAAGATTCATGCTATATATGTGCATAGATTTTATTACATATTTTATTGCAATTTACATATTCATGATTTTACTATACGTATACGTATAGTAAAATCCACATCCATATAGGACTCGCGCCTATGCGAGAATAGTTTCAAATGTAATATGGACGCATCCTTTTTACTATACGGTGTGAGAATCATTTTTACACTTCTATAACAAATCTTAGAATTCCGAACTGGCAGCAAAATGCTATACTTTTCTAGCACTGAATATTAGAATTCTGGCAACCAGTGTTAGAATTTGAGGCCGTATTTTTCTCCGTGCATTATTTGATCGGTACACCTAGATAAAATATAAATATAAATAATAGAAACGGAACTTTGAGTCGATTACGAATATTGCAAGTTTACGAATACCCGAAGTTTAAGAGTACTCGACGTTTACGAGTACCCAAAATTTGAGAGTACCCGATGACCAAATTCAGGTTCTCGTGGCGGGTAATGCAAAAACGTAACCCGACCCGACCCGAACATCGGGTACCCGAGTGAATCGAGTACTCGCACACCTCTACTATATAGTAAGTTTTCGATTAATCAGAAATTCCGTACGTACTTCTCTGCGAAATGCAATTAGTTTTATTCAAAAGTTGAAGTTAAGAAATTTAGAAGAAGTTAAGAATTGTCAGTGATAAATTTCGTTATAACTGCTCATAAAATGAAAAGTTTTCGATTAATCAGAAATTTCGTCCGTACTTCTCTGCGAAATGCAATTAGGAACATAACTTTTACATTTAAAGTAAATCGAGTGAAAATTGTTGAAGTTATTTGTCACGACAATTGGAAAAAAGCTGTTTCGAGTAGTCGGCTATTTTTTACATCGAAAAAAACATATATATATATATATATATATATATATATATATATATATTTTCTAACAGCTTGCTATTCATACTAAATAGATGTGTAATTAATTTTATGAGTGAATCACTTTTTCATACGAAAAAAAATGTTCAATTTGCACATGATTTTATACTCGTTACTGTGGCCTAAGGTCTTAAAATAGTAAAACGGGTCTTGATTGTATATGTTCATCTAGGGTATCGAGAAAAAAAGAGAAAAAATGTCTAAGTATAGGAAGAAATATAGTAAGGTTGCTCGCGAATACGCGCTTCTCGTCTGCTCTCGTACGACGAGACGGCGGCGGCCGTTCTATCAAACTGTGGATGCTCTCGAGAAGGAAAGAAGGAAAGGATCGTAATCTCGTATGCAAGCCGCGATCACCTCGTCCATATTCGTGCACGACGCGGTTAGAGGACAAGGGCTTTCAGGGGCAGCTCTTGGCGGGTACGGGCACCCAGTCTCTGCCATATGCGCCGAGATACGTCCCGTACGTGCGAGCTCGAATCTTTTTCCGACCGAGCCGAGATGATAACATTCACTCCAGACGACGCACATTTCGTAAATGAAGCATCGCGCCGTTCAACCCTCCGTCGAATGGACACCGCGTATCGTGGTTGAGATGCGACGAAATAATTTCAACACCCAAATATAGGACGAAACGTGTTTTTTTCGTTTTGAAAAATCCACACCGACTGGACGTCTTATCGTTTGATAGCCCAGTTCGTTTACTCGACTCGCAGCCGATAAGCGAGTACGTCAAAATGCGGGGATGAGCGGGGGACGATATCCGACGAACGACTCTGTATTATTCGCGGACCCTCCCTCGATTATGAACGCCTCATTAATTCTGGGTATCCCGGGTGTAAAGTTTGGCTGGCAGGGCGAGAACGCTCGCTCCGAGTCACAATGAAATAACTCTAAGGTTCCACCGCCGATGCCGTTTTCAGCCTCCCTCCGCGAGAGACGACGGATTCGCGTGTCGACGTGCCGCCCCCCCGGGCCGCGAGCCAACGAATCTTTACGGGCTCGCGCGATCGGAAACAGAAGATGATGGCAAAACAGAAGAAATTTGAGGGGCGAGCGGCGGTTGATGATTGCGGTATCGCGCGATCGGGTCAGATATCGCGGCATTTAACATTTTCGCGACGACGGTGATTCTTACCTCTCGTTTACTCCCAACGAATATTAATATAGAAATAACAAAGGAAATATTTTTAAACAGCAAAGGAAGAAAAGAGCTATTCCGATCGGACTGTCAATAATGCATGGAGATGGACGAGCCCCCTCGCTCCACAGCTGCAGCAGCCGTCGCGTCGGCTCGTTCCTCGAGCATTTCCATCTTTTTTTTACCTCTCCCTCTCTCTCCGTCTCGCTAAACGAGTATATTTAGCCTAACGAGTACTTAATCGATGATTTACCGGCTGTAGGCTCAATCGTGCGAAGAGATACGCGGCTTCGGCCCCCCTTCGCCCTCTCGTTTTTCGTCTCTTGTTCTCGCCGCGCATCCTCGATTATGCGAGCGGTGACTGAGTGCGCAAATTTCTCGACATCCTTTCGATTAACTTGGCCGAGCTATTTTTTGCTCTCCGTTCCCCCCGTTCATCGCGTCCCAACTCGATTGCTTCGCGTATTTTTTTCTCTCCCCTTCCCATCGCTTTCGCGCTTCTGTCTTTTGATTATGCGAGCCACCGCCCACCGCACCTTTTTTTCCTTCCTCGCTACAAAGAGACGTCAAGTTTACACTCTCGTTTTTTCGCTCTTCTGCTCTTCGTCTCCGCGTGCGTGCGTGTCTTTGTTTTCCTCGTTTGCGAGGGTGCGTTATTAACGCATACCTGTGCGGAAAATTGACAGAGCATCCCTGATACGGTTCGGGGCTTTGAAAGGATTATTTGTCGATTCTTAGTAGGGATTTCCATAAGAGAGCTAGATCGGGAGCCCTTACTTGGAAACGGCAAAGTAAGTAGCTTGACTAAAACTATAGTTCAAGTACGGAAACCGAGTAAGGGCCTACCCGAGCAGAAATCTAATCAGGCTGCCTGAGGATCCATCAGGCCCGGATTAGGGATCAATAAGGAGCCCTGATCAGGCACGCCTGATTTGAGCCAGACAGGGGCCTGAGCAGGGATCAATAAGGCGCCCTGATCAGGCACGCCTGATTTACGCCGGATAGGAGCCTGATCAGGCATTAATAAGGCGCCCTGATCAGGCACGCCTGATTTGCGCCGGATAGGAGCCTGATCAGGCATTAATAAGGCGCCCTGATCAGGCACGCCTGATTTGCGCCGGATAGGAGCCTTATCAGGCATCAATAAGGCGCCCTGATCAGGCACGCATGATTTGCGCCGGATAGGAGCCTTATCAGGCATCGATAAGGCACCCTAGTCAGGCACGCCTGATTTGCGCCGGATAGAAGCCTTATCTCGCATGAAGCTCGTCACTCCGTAACCTCTCCTCTCTAGGACTAGACAGCGCCTCTGTCGGCGAAGCCTCACGAAATATTTTGACAGCTGCACACGCAGGCACGCGAAATATATGAAAACAATGGTTACCAACCGAAAGTGCGTGTCGTCAAAATTTGTTTCAAAATCTTTTTTATCATAAATAAATATTTATGTTAATTTTTTCGTATTATTGTTATATGGAATCAAAACTTTTGTATATAATATGGGCAGCCAGTCCCGTATTATATATGTAGAAGAAAGCGCAACATCCACGCCGTAGCTACATCGACACATCTCGTTCGGTTCATCAATTTCTCCCGAAGAAAGGCAAGCCCTTCAATAAAGTGCAGTGCATACAAAATCTCAGGTAAAGTATATTTGCGATTATACTGTGAATTATCTACACATGAACAGTGATAATATATAAAATACGACTTGATGGGCGAAGACTATGCGGCGTAGCTTAACCTTAATTTGTCACTTTCGCACCATTTGTATATATATAGTGTGATATATTTCGTATCAAGAAAAAATGTTCAACAGTACAAACATACGTATATGTACATAAATGTACTCATACATACGTGCAAGGACCAGACGACGAGAAATAATTGCGCAAATTGCATTTTGTACCGTCGAACATTTTTGTCTCAATAATATATATACAACACTATATATATACAAATGATGCGAGAACGACGAAAAGAGATTGAGCTACGCCACTACGAGGTACACCATTTTTAAATAATTATTAATTATTTAATTATCTCAAGAGGATATATCAGTTGGAGCCTATATCGCTCACTTTTCCCTGGTCGAATATATCTATACTTATGATAAATATAGATATACCCGACTGATAAATGCTCTTAATGTAAAGATGTGATTTTTCTATGTATATTTACTAATTTTTCTATGTATTCAAAATATTTCAGATGCAATCTTGACAAAGTATGATGGTACTCCCTACGCAGGTTCTATAAAAGAGAAACAAATTTCGGATGGGCTAGCGGCGGTCATAAACAGTGCGAAAGATTGGAACGGTCATCGCCAAAACCGGAACAAAAACTAAACGATCAATTTAAATAAAATAAAAACTTAAACTTAAAAAAAATGTTTTCATATTTTTAATAACGTTAGTAAACTTGATAACGTGTAACTGCGATAATAATTTAATAAATGTTGATCTATTGTTAAACAAAAGATTAATCAAATGATTGAGCCAGATGACTCGCATGTCTCAGGCTGGATGAGGCACCTGATCCGAGCCAGATATAGAGCCTAATCCGAGCCTGGTAAGGTGCCTGATCCGGGCCAGATATAGTGCCTGATCCGAGCCGGATACGGAGCCTGACCCGGGTCTGATAAGATGCCTGATCCGGGCCAGATAAGTTGCTTGATCCGGGCCTGATCAGAGCCTGATAAGGTGCCTGATCCGGACCTAAATATACAAAAGCGTTACATCCCTGATCAGGGCCGGACTAAATTTGCCTGACCCGGCCCGGATTTGCTATTGTGGCAGCCTGATCCGGTCCGGATTTCACCCTGAACAAATTTCTGCTCGGGTAGTAGGGATTTCCCCGCAATACTACCATTGGCAAATGGACTTTGCCATACAGGGGTGAACCAGTATGACCCTTCGTTGTCACCGTGGGTCTAAAAGACCCAGCGATCAAGTTTACCGCCACATATTTTTCTCGACCGGAAAAATTTCGGAAGACCTGGGAATTAATGGACTACCTAGAGGCCCGGAAACAATGGTCAAATTTCAAATGTTTTTCTGACAAACGGTTAGTGAAAAAAATGCATTTTTTTAACACAAAGTATATCGAGAGCGTTTAAAAAAAATCACCAAAAAATACAGAACGACAAAAACGAAATTTTTTTGCGACGTTTGACGGTGGATACTCTCTAACTTAAACGGTCCATCTGAAATTAAAAAATCAAACGGGTTATTCGAGTTACAAAAATACGAGTTAAATGAATACAATAAATACGAGTCGTTGAAGATCGTCGATTTTTGGAATAGTGTTTTTTTAACAACGTGGTGACGAATAAAAACTCAAGCATACAAAATCTATTTTAAAAAAGTCATTTTTTTCGTAATTGCTAGAGAATGCATGTCGGTTTAAAAAAAGTGAGATCGTCAACGACCTTTAAATGTTTCTCATCATACACTGAGAAAAAAATCGTTGATCATTGGTGTTATTGAATGAAATTTCGTTGGTTCAATTGTAAAATTGTTGGTGTAAATAATCGGATTTATTAATCCAAACAAAACGCTATTGACTTCCATAACATGATAAAGTTGAAAGTTTATTTTTTCATTCAAAAGATATATTGTTAGCCGAGAATAATATATTATTCCAACTAACTAAAAAATGATCGCGAACAAATTATACAGTTTTGAATGCAATTTCTGCAACGAACAAAAAAAGCGTTTCAATTCATAGCATGAATATTGTTGATTCGAGTATACAAGAAAAATTGAATCTCGCTCGTTTGATTCAAATAAAATTTCTATTGAGTACATATGTTATTTTATTATTTTCATCACATCTGATATCAGATATTTTATTCTAATTGAAAAATATTGAGCAAATGTCTGAATTGGTTAAAAAATTATGCGAATATAAAATTTGTTTCTTGCACATTTGGTTGAAAAAATTCAATCAAATCATCGCCGAGCGCCACGGAAACCATAGGTGTGAGGGAACCCGTAGTTCTCGGAGTAACCGCTAGATGCCGCACGCACGCTCGTTTCTCGTACGCGTGGCACGAACCCAAAATCTACTTAAGGGCTTATCCTACTGTGATTTTTGAAAAAAAAAAAATTTTCGTTCAAAAAATTGTTTCAACGGTTAAGATTAATATGCAAAAAAATGCAGGAATGGCAGATTAACGGCAAGACATGAAAATAAAAAAAATACACTGTAAAAACCCGTGCTCGAACTTTAAACGCGATTTTCTCGAAACTATGTTTTTCAAAACGGTGTACACGATATCTCGAGCTGTAATCAATGAATCGACTTGAAATTTGGTACACATATTCAAAGGAATAGTACTTTTCGGCGGTCGGAAGATTTTGTCGTTTTTATTTTTTGTTTAAAAATAAAAGGATAAAATTGATAAAAATAACACGTTTTTTAGCCGAAAATTTCGAAAAAACACAGAATTTTTTTTTCGTCACCAAAGAGGACAAAAATAAAAAAGCACCTTCCGCCGATACCCAATACAATGTAGTTAATGAGCATATTTCTTTTTTGTTTCACATCGCTGGTACTTGCAATATCACATGCACCGATCGACCACGGACGAAAATCACCGGAACGCGCGAGGAGATATAACCCATCCAATTGTACATTTTTTTCAATTGAAATTTTTGAACGCACTCTTTAACGTGTACATGACATCGTATAAAAAATTGTCAACATTGCATTGGTAGTTTTTCCGTAATTAATAATTGAAAATTTAAACGCTGGAGAAACTCTAAAGATTATCGCTTCTTGGCCTGTGGCTAAGATCAAAGTGTAGTATCTGTTCTGATCAGTTGAATATCTCATATTCTCTCCATGGATATTCCATTGAATATCTGATATTCTCTGCACTATTATCGTGGATGATCATTCTAATGCTCACTTTTTATTTAGGATTTAAAACAAATTGAAAAACTTACGTCCCATGGCATATTCGTTTCGATGTAGTAAAGAAATAATTAATTCTATTGATTATATTTTTGTACGAAATAAAAAATGTTTAGAGCAACCGCTTAATTGTTTTATCCAATACATGTACGGATTTTCTATAGAATGATTGCAATAGAATACAATTTTATTTGAAGGATAATGTAGATATTCAGAGAACAGAAGAGCTTTTTGAAATAAAATAATATGTTATTTAAATCAATCACATTTTTCAATATTTTATAGTATTGAAACAATCTCATATATCTGTGGCACTCCACAGCAGCACATTTATTTGGATCAACCGATATATTTTTTTGATAAGATTGGTTTTTTTTTCACTGTATTTCCTGTAAAATTAGAAAATAATTCATCGATGGTTCTCGAGATATCATGTTCACAGACTTTGAAAACAGTATTTCGCGAAAAACGCGTTCAAACCTGAGTCGAAATTTTCAGCCTATTTTAAAGGCCTTTGATCCTATGTCAGCCTCACTTGAGTCTGTTTACTGCTAGAAGTCCTACTATAGGCCGCCACATGCTCTCCCTTTGCTGCTTATCTCCTGCATAGGTCCTTATACTCCTACCTATCCTAGCTGAAGTCGTTGCAGCTCCTCTTTTGATTGCGTTTGGACCTATCGCGCATTTGGCTGTTCGACGAAACGAGGGTGGGGATGGTCGCATTCGAAAGAGCGAGTCTGATAGTTTTCAGTAACCGTCATGCGTTGGCCTAGTAGTCCAGTCGAAATAGGATTCCACCTGGAATTAATTCCGGGCTTCGATTTTCTGTTTTTATACTTGGGGGGGGGGGGGGGGTGGTTGGTAGTGTAAATCTCGATTTTCGGGAAAATCCCCCTGGTGCGTTTGCCGCCATCTTGATTTAAAGAGGGATTTTTTTTTGTTTTTCGAATAACTCGCTTATTTCCAACCTTAGAGTAAAAATAATTGTATTCAAAGTTGTGGGAAATGTAATTCCCCACAAGTTTGGTGATTATAGTTTTTACCCTAGGATCGACATTTATAGAGTTAGACTGCTAAACGGGGTAAAAAAACGTTTTTTAAGACTTATCTTGTTTATTATCAAGTTTATTGTATAAATGGTAATAAATAATCACAAAGGAAATTTTATTTCCTCCAACTTTGATTGTTAGCATTTTTACCCTCGGATTAATATTTTCGGACTTATACTTAATTTAGGGGTGAACTTTTTTTTATGTTCAGTTATTTCGTTTATTATCAAGTTTATCGTAAAAATGGTAAGAAGTAATCGGGTAGGAAATTTTATTTTCTTCAACTTTGGTCAATACCATTTTTACCCGAGGATCAATATTTTTGGACTTACACTTAATTTAGGGGTGAACTTTTTATTTATATTCAGTTATTTCGTTTGTTATCAAGTTTATCATCAAAATGGTCATGAATAGTCAGGTAGGGAATTTTATTTCCTTCAATTTTGGTTATTAGCATTTTTACCCTAGGATCAATATTTTCGGACTTATACTTAATTTAGGGGTGAACTTTTTATTTATGTTCAGTTATTTCGTTTATTATCAAGTTTGTGGTAAAAATAGTAATAAATAATCAGGCAGGGAATTTTATTTGCTTCAACTTTGTTTATTACCATTTTTACCCTACGATCAATATTTTGAGTTGTAATGAAGGTGCGGGAAACAAAATATACAGTAGAACCTCGATTATCCCAACCCTCAATTATCCGAAGGATGAATTACTTTATCCGAATGCTCAATTATTCGAATGTTGGCGCGAAAGATACATTGTTGCTCGCTGCCACCGTGAGCAACAATGAGCAACCCAACGCAACTTCTCCTTCTCAAACGGCTGCGAGACTTAGCCGCTCAAAAACGCGTTAGAGCCGTTCGTCAATTAAAAATGGACCATTTTATTTTTAAAATATTAAAAAAGGCATTAGACTTTTTTCAGGTGTTTAAAATACACACACACATATATATATTTCCACGTTAAAATGTATATCAAAGTTTAATATATATGTATGTACTGTTTTTATGTAAAAAGGTGTCGTTGATGATCTCGTCCCAAAAAACCTACGTTTCGATTATCCGTACTTTTGATTCACTTGACCGAATTTGACGTAACTTTCAAGTTAAAAGAACTAATCAGGTGTTAAAATCCACAGGTTTCTACTTGCTGGAATGGCTCTTTGCGACGAGAGAAAACAACCAAGGTCGAAGAAATTTGAATTACGTACGGTTGTCCATCGCCATTTTTATAACAAATTCAATAATAAATTGAAGGAAAAAATGAAAAAATTACACCCCTATTTTAATTATAACTCCTCAAATATTGATCCTAGAGTAAAAATGGTACTAACGAAAGTTGAAGAAAATAAAATTTCCTATCCGATTATTTATTACCATTTTTACGATAAACTTGATAATAAACGAGATAATTAACAAAAAAACGTTTTTTACGCCTATTTGCAGTGTAACTCTATAAATATCGATCCTAGGGTAAAAACTATAATTACCAAACTTGTGGGGAATTAAATTTTCCACAACTTTTGATATGATCATTTTCACTCTAAGGTTGAAAATGAAGAGTTATTCGAAAAACAAAAATCCCTCTTCAAATGAAGATCGCGGCAAACGCACCAGGGGGATTTTCCCAAAAATCGAGATTTACACGACCAACCAACCCCCTAAGTATAAAAAAAGAAAATCGAAGCCCGGAATTAATTCCAGGTTAATCGAATTTTAGACCTATATCGACTGGACTATATTTAGGACCGCGCGTTCGCCGTAGAAGCCTACTTTTCCAATGGCATTTTTCATTATCGCCAGCCAGCGAACCTTTCGCATTCGCTTCAAACTTGCCCCTGCAGTTCCAGCAACTCTCCAACGTGGAAGAAATGGATTTTGGGCAAACAGTTACAATATTTTTTATAGGAATTGCCCTCACGTATGCATGTATACGTGGAGCCCTATAGCAGCAGGCACGCATGCATACGTATAGGTACTAATATACGTTTGTTGGTGTATGCTTAGGCATGTATGTGTGCGGGTATATACGTGTGTCTACGCATGCGGATATTCCGGCATATGTATCTCTATATGCGTAATAGAGTGTATGCGTGGGCGTGTGTACGTATGCCAATCGACGTCCTCCTTAGCGCCTGCAAGTGGACAAAAGGGAAATTTATTCCCGTTCTAGGCGTTAAGTAGGACCTCATTTTATATTGAACACGAAACTACTTTACTGCCTTTACCTCCTACCACTGTGAGGAGCTCGAGGGGCAAAATAGGCTGGAAAATTGGGCTCGGGAAGTTTGACATATGTTGCGGCTGCTACCGCTCGCCCGGCCGACTGTTAGGAGCTGTAGCTCATTCAATTTAAAAAATATTTCCTATGAGGTAAGATGATCAGTTTCAATACCGACAAAACTATTAACGCGATCTATTCCCCTACTATCGAAAGAAATATTTTTTGGAAAATGCCATTTTATGACTCACCTAGGTAGTTATAATTCAGAATCATTGCGGTAGAACTCTCTTAATGGACTATTTTGTTTATTTCGGAATTATAAAATATTATATCGATAAAATATTATACCGATCATCGCTCCAAATCAATTTCCGTATGAGATGGTGAAGAAGTAACAAGATATATTTTACTCAACTGGCCCGCACCGCGCGGACCCACTGCACTCTTCGTTCGCCCATGTTCCATTATGATTTTTCGAATTATGCGTCTCGGTATGAAAATGATGAGAAACCCGTTGAAGGATGAGTTAAAGAGACGGAAATTTACGCGGCTGTATCGCCCAACTGTAGAGCAAATAATGTTTCACGGATAGCGGGCGAAAAGAAATATCGACAAAAGATGGGGCACGCCAGACTCGATAGGAGAATAGCTTAGGGGACGTATAGAAATTACGAAACGCAAAGTTTCCCAATTTTAACCCCCCCCCCCCCCCATTCCGTTACGTAACGGGTGCTTTGTCGTCAATAATTGCGATTTTTTCATAGGCATAACTAATTTTTATGACAAAAATCTTGAAAATTAACCGAGATATATGCCTTGATTTGACGACGAAAAAAATAATGTCGCACCATTGTCCCATCCCATTTTTTTCTATTTTTAAAGCACTTTTTCTGTATTCAAGCAGTCTTAAAAAATAGTAATTATCAAATGTTAAAAACGTGGATACGTACAATCTTAGTCACTGCGATGACAAAAGTGTTTTTAAAAAAATTGAAAATCGGTTGATAAGTTTTTAAGTATTCACTCGGACAAGGTCGAAAAAACTATTTTCGAGAAACACGCGTTCAAAGTTTCCGTTCCGTGTTTCTTGATATCAACTTGTTTTTTCTAGAATATTGCTACTTACATTGAATTATCTAGTCGCGGGCGATATGACGGTTCTTCATTTTCATGATAGTTCACAAAATAATAAGAGCCTGTACTTTATCTATTGTAAATGATGCCACACCTGTAGGGACTGAGGGCACTAACCGGTCGCGCTACCGCCTCTCACTACAGTGACTACAACTCCGTCAATTTGCGGAGTTGTGAATAAAAATGTTGCCAACATATTTTTCAGTACATGTACATTTAAGAATTATAAAAAAAAAATTTCCTTCGAATTTTGCTTGGGGGATGTGGGAAAGCTCCTGTGCAAGTTCTTGCACAGTGACTTTCCCCTTAACTGGCATTGCGCATAGAAAGCTGTGAACTGTCCGCGGTAAAATTGCACGCGAGGTTTAAATTAAAAACTTGAACATGCAGATATTTTACTATTTCTGGCAGTTTTAAAATCGTGACGTAACGCAAACCTTGACCCCTCTCCCCTCACGTACGTAGACCGTAACGCCTGGCCGACCTCCCCAATTGCGTTACGTAATTTGCGTACGGCCCCTTAGCGAGAGCTTTCGAAAGGTAGTAGAAATATGCGGAGAAGACGGTGTCCCGCGCGGGCGCGATCGCGGCTTCTTCTCGAAGCTTCGTTACGATAACGAGAGACAGGGAGAGAGAGAGAGAGAGAGAGAGAGAGAGAGAGAGAGAGAGAGAGAGAGAGACTGCCGGTGAGTCACGCAACGAAGGCCATCGTCTTGGCATAGTTTGAAACTTGGGGCTTCTTCCTCGCGACGAGTTTCGGATGCGACCAACTTTCTCGCTCACTACTCGCGGATAACGCTTTTTGTACACAGCGATGTCTATCGACCTGCGTATGCACCCTTGAAACTGTCTCGATTGCCGCCCTGCACGTCAGACCCTTGAGCGAGTGTTACCGGGACGGAATGTCAAAATTCAACTTCGCAGCAGAGTTGCTATCCTCTCGGAACGAGATCGATAATAATGAGATTGACGGGTGGGTGGTGGTCTGAACAAGTTGCCACGAAGGTGTCTCGACGTGCGAACGGTTGCGATAACCGATCGATCCTTCGCTCGCGATGTCGCCACCGTCGTCGCCGCGGCCTGTCTCGCGGACGTCCAAATTCTCAGTTTAAAAAGTCTGCCCCCAACCGCATGTAAATACTTGTGAGAAAAAACATTCAAGTTTTGGGAATTTGAGTGCTGAGGTGCACTGAGAAAAAAAATCATTGATCCAATATCTGTGGTGTTATTGAATGAAATTTCGTTGATTCAATTGTAAAATTGTTGGTGTAAATAATCGGATTTATTAGTCAAAACAAAACGCTGTTGTTTTAATAACATGATAAAAGTAACAGTATTTTTTAAATTCAAAACATATATTGTTAGCCGAGAACAATATATAATTGAAACTATCTAAAAAATTATCGCGAAATTATATAGTTTTGAATGCATTTTCTGCAACGAATAAAAAAAGCGTTTCAATTCATAACATGAATATTGTTGATTCGAATACACAAGAAAAATTGAATTCCGCTGGTTTGATTCAGATAAAATTTCTATTGAGTAAATATGTGTTTTTTTTTCTCACCATATCCGATATTGATTTCCAAGCACATTATTCGTTAAAATATTAATATTTTATTTTTATTGACAAATATTAATATTTTATTTTTATTGAAAAATATTAATATTTTATTTTTATTGAAACATATTAAGCAAATGTCTGAATTGGTTAAAAAATTATGCGAAAATAAAATTTCTTTCTTGCGCATTTGATTGAAAAAATTCTACTATCATGGCCGAGCACCACCGAAATTATAGGTATGAGGAGACCCGTACTTCTCGGAGCAACTGCTAGAAGCCGCACACGTGCTCGTTTCTCATAAGCGCAGTGCGATCCGAAAATCTACTTGAGGGGTTAGCCCCACTTGCGATTTTCAAAAAAATCAATTGTTTTTATTGCATTTTTTTTAAGTATAAGTATCTGAGAATATGTCCTGAAAATTTCAAGTCGATCCGAACAAAATTGACTGAGATATGAGCGTTGAAAGAGAAGAATCCGTTCTTCGTGTAAGCTGAAATTGAAACTTTAAGCGCGTTTTTCTCAAAATGGCATTTCTGAAGTCGGTGACCAAGATTACTCGAACACTAATGAACTCATCTTCTTGAAATTTTGCAGGCTTATTTAATACATAAAAATGTAGTCTTTAATCGTTCGATTTTTTTTTCGAAAAAAATGGCCGATTTATAGCCCAAAAACGGCCGTTTTTTTTCGTTAAAATCGAACCATTAACTTTGACTGTCCGCCATTTTGTGAAAAATGAATATTTTTCAAAATCCTTCGATTAAAGACTAGTTTATACTTACATTTGACTAAATCCATCCGCATTTTTTTTTTCAGATGATCTACTTCGCCGCAATGTTGGTCACCGCAAACCGTGTATATAAAAACATTATTTCATTGACGGCCATTTGCCTGTAAACAATGTAATATATTTCAATAAAAAAATTACTGAAAGTTCTTTAAGATGTGTTCTTTAAGATGTTATATCGATCGATTAAAAAAGTTTTGTAGTTTTCTTTAAAAAAATTCATGAAAAAGGCCTTTTTTGCGCTACAAGTGGGGGTAAGGCCTTAAACGCCGGAGAAACTCTAAAGAGTATCGCTTCTTGGCCTGTGGCTAAGATCAAAGTGTAGTATATGTTCTTATCAGTTGAATATCTGATATTCTCTCCGTGGATATTCCATTGGGTATCTGATATTCTCTCCACTATTATCGGGGATGATCCTTCTAATGCTCATTTTTTATTTAAGATTTAAAACAAATTGAAAAACTTACGTCCCATGGCATATTCGTTTCAATGCAGTAAGGAAATAATTCATTCTATTGATTATATTTTTGTACGAAATAAAAAATGTTGTAGCAGCCGCTTAATTATTTCATCCATACATCTACGGATTGTATAGAGAATGATTTCAATAGAATATAATTTTATTTGAAGGATAATGTAGATATTCAGAGAGCAGAAAAGCTTTTTCAAATAAAATTTAAATCAATCAAATTGTTAAATCAGTTTGTTAAATTGATTTTATTTGTTAAATCAATTGATTCAATTTGTTTTGATTGATTATTGATTGATTCAATTTGATTCAATTTGTTAAATTGATTCAATTTGTTAAATCAATTTAACAATCAAATTGTTAAATCAATCAAAAATTTAAATCAATCACATTTTCCAATATTTTATAGTATTGTAACAATCTCATATATCGGTGGCACTCCGCAGCAGCACATTTATTTGGATTAACCAATATATTTTTTCGATTGAATTGTTTTTTTTTCTCAGTGTGCGAATCGTGACATGTCAAATGGAAATTTCGATCTGGCGTGGCCTGGACACTGATCAGATCACTATGACGCTGTGCTCTGGAATACCGTAGTTTCCTCGGGTTTATTGGTTTTTTTCGAAATGGTTTTGTTTACGAAAAACAAAACCACTTCGGGGGCAAAGGCGAGGAAAGTCGATATGAAGTACTTATTGAATAATTCCTCTGGAAACTGTAATCGGCTTCTATCATATCAAAACCGTATGCTGTACCTAAAAAATGTTCGCCTCCGCCCTTCGCTCGTCTGCAGCCTTTTCTATCCTGGCATTGCGGGCTCTCTTTGGTAATCCTAAGAATAAAGCAATAAATATTTAGGGACAAACAGTAAAATGTGAACATTCCGGTCAATGTTTTGCCGAATACACGATTTGGTTATAATGGTTTTTAAAATAATTTTTGTGTACTCATTTATTTGATTTTACAAGATTAATTTACTCAGATACATAGGCACGACTAAGGCCATTTGATAAATTGTTCAGCAAGTGCTGTCGTCTTCCTAATAAAACCTCCACAGTCAAATTACCAAACTACTCAACTAGACTTTACTTATCTAAATCTAGCCTAAGAAATTCGAATACTCTGTTCACTGACTTGTTTACCACTCAAACATTTATGACATTTCGATTGACTGGACCCTGGGCCTGAATTCTGTAGGATAAACCGGATGCGCCACTCGCAAATCACGTTTATCGGCGTTATCGACATAAAAATCGACGCGGTTTCAACACGAGGGTTCGTTCAGTTGTCATTGTAAATTCGGGCCCAGATATTGAAAAACATGCTAGGTTTATCAGTTTTTATTCGAATTCTTGTAAAACGTACCTGGCAGATTTGCATAACATTTTAATAGGACCACATTGCTGTGTTTCCCTATATATACAGCAAAGAAATAACTATTCAAATAGGACCAGCCAACATGGTGTACATGTTGTACATATTTAAAATATGTACATACATATTTTAAAAAATAAATAAATAGCCGACGAACAGTTTAAAGCTGCTTCAAAATGCTTTTATTTGCAAGGCTCGAGAGTGAAATTACCTACTCGTTGTTTCAATACTATTCTGTATTTATTTTGTACTAATTTTTAAATGTCCATACGTCTTGAGTTCTATCGATTACGACCAATTCGAATTTAGCGGTTCAGTAGAGTTCCCGACACCCTTGTCGATGCAAAATCCTCCGCTGTTTGCAAACTTTCTAGGTAGAACTCGATCGGACCAAAACTCTTGATCCGGAACACGTTTGTATTTTTTTTAATCCATTTCCTGGGCTAAATTAGGCCTGATCGAGAATGTGCCTTGAAAGTTCTTGACTACCAAAGGATTTTACATCAAATGGGAGCCTATCTGATCCATTTTAGCGATAAATAAAAAAGGTCCATTTCCACGTCTTGACGATTACAACCAATTCGAATCTAACGGTCCAATGGTGTTCCTGACAGCCTCGAATACACGCTCGAAAGTAAAATTACCTTCTCGTAGTTTCAACACTATTCTGCAGGAATTTTGTATTTCCTAATTTTGAAATATCAATACTGATGATATTGAAGTTCGCATCGTTGGATAGCAACGGATGTTTCGTAGGCCAATTTTGTTTGGCCTTCCAACAACACTCAAACGTTTTTTAAAATCCAATGCATTCCAACGATGCAAGCTTCGGCATCGTCAATATTCATATCATTTTATTTTATTTTATTTTCATATATTTTTCGCTTGACTACATAAGCCGGGGGAGGGCGCACCCTGCCCCGCCGTGGCTACGCCCATGCTCATTGGGCCCTCGTTGAATCCTTACGACATGTTTTTTTGTTTAATGTTTCTTACCCGCACACCGCGGTTATCGAAGGATACACTGCCGTGGAAGACATTCGTGTAAAGGAAGCTTTCGCAGAAATATACTTTTTTACAAAATTGCAATGTAGTTATCGTGTAAATTTACAGGAGGACCTCGATTATCCGAACTTATTGGGAGCGGAAGTCGTTCGGATTGTCACAAATTCGGATAATCGAAAAAATATCACAGATTTCCGAGAAAATCAACTCATTTCATATAAATAGTATCGAAAATTCTCTTTATTTATCCAACGATCCTAAATTCTTTATTTTATAGCAATTAACAATGAATAGTTTCAATGTTTATACCACCACTACTTATGCAGTTAAATCACCATTGCGGCTTCAAATAATGATCAATTTTTGGCTGTCTCGTAGTAGTTGCGCGTTTCTTGGCCGCCAAGCCTCGAATTCGTTTCAAGAACAGCAGGTGTGTGGGACTATTTTCTGGTTGTGTTTCAAATCATTCCAGGGCGGTTTCTCGTATATACATACAATCCATATACACTACCGTCTAAAAGATTGGAAACACTCGCCCCGGTTCCGAGCCACACAAGAAGTTTCAAGTTTCAAGAAGTTTTTAATGTTTCGTACGACTTTTTTTGGCATAAGTATTCAACTTTTTGCACAAAACGACCATATTTATTACATGTAGCCTAACTCCGAAACTACTGGGTTTTCGTGAAACTACTACGAGGGTAAAAAGTTACATACAATCATTTTGTATTTACCAACATTTTTTCGAAGAAAAAAAATCCTAGTTGGCAAAAAAGAATTTGAAAAAATTTGAAAAGAAAAAGTTGAAAATTTGGAAAAAAAAATCTTAAATCAACGAAATATTTCTTTATCTGAAAAAATTGGGTCTCTTACCTCATCTACACGGCTTTTTCATCCAAAAATAAAAAATTCGATTCATCTGTCCATAGTACATTTCGCCACTACTGAATCATCCAACCTCGATATTCGAGAGCTCACTGAAACCGCTTTTTCAGAAAAATTTGGAAACTTTTTTTTCAGATTTTTTATTTTTTTTTATTCTGAAAAAATTTTGTTGAATCCAAAATGATTATATGTAACTTTTTACCCTCTTAGTAGTTTTACGGAAACCCAGTAGTTTCAGAGTTAGGCTACATTTTATAAATATGGTCGTTTTTTGCAAAAAGGTGAATATTTGTGGGAAAAAAAAATCGTACGAAACTTTAAAAAAAAACGAAATCGAAACTTGTACTCTCCGCTTTAAGTTTTTCATGGGAAAAATGGTAAAATTTTGTTTTTTACGAGTCGTGCGCTAAAATTTCAACCCCCATAAAAATGCCAAAAAACGACCATCTTTCAGTGTATACCGGGTTATAAAAAATCGTAATTTTTTTAAAGCTAAATAAAGCTGAATATGTCCCTTTTGAAACGCCGCTTATTAAATTAAGATATCGTCATTTTTAAAAGAGCGATGAAACTTCGTGTGTAGCTCGGAATCGGAGCGAGTGTTTCCAAACTTTTGAACGGTAGCGTACGGTCTGAACGAAGTTACATATAGGCAATAATGTATTTTGAAAATATCTCGAAGTGTCAGGAAACATGTTTATTAGAGAAACAAAGGGGATACCTTAGGGCGATACCTTAACTGAGAAAAAAATACCATCATTGAGTTCGGATAAGGCGCCGAAGCATTCGGATAACCGAAAACTCGTATAATCGAGGTTCTACTGTATATCGATATATGCAGTATATCAAAAGTAGACGCCGGTGTAATTTCAAAATTTTTACTAATATGTAAGTATATGGAAATAAAGAATAGAATAGGCATTGAGCAGTCTAGAGGAGAGTTAACTAGTCTGCTTATGTATTTTCACAGAAGTAATATTGAAAATATTCGTTCAGCGCGTAAGATCGAATGAAACCTGCAGAGTGCCAGATGTTACGTTGAATGAAAAAAAATAGAACGGATGCACAGTAATTTTTACATATTTTTCCCAAGGTTGCTCCGACGCAACAATAACGTTTATACAAATCCCATTTCATATACACTCGGGTTACGAGCAGGACACGGACTGTACGGATACGAAATAAAAGACAAGTAAGAAAGATCGAGAAGCGAGAACAGGGGCGCGCGCGCGCGCGGTGTTGGCGCGTACACACTATCTACCAACCCGTATATAGCGGTAATGCGCTACCGGACTCCAGTTACAAAGCCCTACAGCGTATATATTGTGTACCTCTCAATTCTCCCACCCAGGCTTTTATTTTTCATACTGACAACGTTCGCAGCGACGCTTCTTCCCCCCGGTTTTTTCGTTTTTTTTTTGTTTCTACCCGCTTTCGGATCTCCTTGACGCGTCCCCTATTTCGCTTCCGGTTCGTATCTCAATACGCTCCGCTGCGGATTACGAGCAGCTTCTTCCGGTTTAATATTTATTTCCTCCCTCCTAGCCGCAGCGCGCATCGGCGGCAAGCCCTTCTATATTTCCACACGCGTCTCTTATCCTTATTTCCAGTTCCGTGTAAATTGGTGGAAAAAAGCAGTCACCCCTGATTGTCCTGACAACCTAAGGAAAAGAACGTAAAAACCGGACTGATCTCGATCGTGCGCGCGGCAATAGTGTTTTCTTATTCGCCAAGATTGTACACACGTACGTGTACGAAAACCGCAACGGGATTGCGGCTTTCGTTGGACGCGTCTACATCAAATCTGTTTCGCTAAGCCGCAGTTGCCGCAGTCTGCGAAACTCGAAGAGCTCTCCAGAACAAATCGAGAAAGGGAGCTCGTTCGCTCGTCTCCGCTCGCCTCCTCCTCCTTCGCGTCCTCCTCAATCCTCCTCCTGCTCCTCTTCTACTCTTTGTTCCGTGTCTCTGGTCAAGCCCTGATCGCGTTGTCAGCTAATTAATCGCGACTCCACGAATTGTCGCGACGATAAAAAAATATATATATATGTGTGTGGGATCGACAAAATGCATATGTTCAAGTTGACAATTTTAAGAAGCGAAACAGTTTATTAACATAAAACATCCTGTGTCCGTAACCAAAGGAACGACTGGACAAAAAAAGCGAGCGAGAAAAAACAAGCTAACCAGTCAGTCGAAAAGGGAGAGCTGAACGACGAACACCACAAGCGAATACATCCCAACATTCCCTTCTTCCTTTTGCTTTGTTATTAAACTGTTCGACATTGAAATAAAACACATATTCATAATGAATATTAAACCTTCCTCATCCCACCACTGAAATTCGACATATGTACATCTCGTATAGCGGGGGACGAGGGCAAATGAAAAGCTTGAACCGACATACAAGCATACCGTGTGGAACTTTTGGGCAAACGAGTAGTAGGTATAACAGGAGAAAAAACAAACAAAACAACAACATTTTGAGCAATTTTTCGAGTTTGCTGGCAACGATTGTAATCGCGTGCGTCGAACGACGGGCGCATGAGGTTGTTGAACGAGACTTTGCACGCTCGCGCTTTGCTATTTCGTAACGAGACAAGTCCGTACTACCTACGAGATATTAATACGCGTCGTGATAAATCGGTTCAACGGGGTATGCGGTCAAATCAGTTTAGTGAGCCTCGAGAGCGGATTTGCGCGGCATAGACCTTTATGCGATCTGCTTCGGGAGCAGATATCAATTTCGCGTTGGACGATCCTTTCCCCTCTCGGTCGTGGTCCGCGGTTGCTACACGACTCCCCCGCGGCGATTATGGATTAGCTGTCGGTAACAAAGGGTCAGAGACACTTCCACGCGGCCACGATTCCCCCTTTGCGAGTAGCGCGATACCTACTACTCTCTTTATCACCTCGCGGCTATGAAATTTTTTGTCTTCACATCGAAACTGTGTCAAAAAAAGGCGCGCCCATAGGCAGCTTATCGTCGTTATCCGATAATAATCGCGTGGCTCGAGAATGGCGCGCGTTCATGCCGCCGCCGCCGTCATGCACCTTTCCTCGTTTTTAGCCGAAAGCCAATTTATTCCTCTTTTCCTGCCCGCTCGCGCCCGAACCGAAATACATATTTTGTGGATCGTCACAGTGGTAGAAGATTTAGATGGGATTGGAAAGTCTTTTTCGCTGGGGTTGAGATTCTCTCCACTGACATGGGCATCTTCTTCGCTGCCATTAGAACCCTCTCCGCTGGCATGAATATCTTCTTCGCTGGGGTTGAGATTCTCTCTGCTGACATGGGGATCTTCTTCGCTGCCATTAGAACCCTCTCCGATGGCATGGAGATCTTCTTCGCGGGTGTTCGAATCCTCTCCGCTGACATTAGGATTTTGTTTGCTGGCAGCTTTATCAAAACAAGTTGCTAGTTGAAGATTCGGCGTCAGTCCGGCCAATAGAGGTTTTCCAAGGTCAGCGATAGAAATAAATGATGCTTTCTTACGTTTCCGCTCTTTGGTTCGGGTCCTCTTCAGAAATTATATTTTTCTCTATAAATTTTGATGCACAAATTTTGCAAATCAAGTCCGAAAGAATTAAATACCAGGTGTGTAAGTATGAAACCGGAATTTTTATACAGAAAAAACACGTTTATTGTAATGATATGATACAAAGTATCATATCATTACCGTAGATACATCCGCCAGTTGTTGTTGTGTTTGAGCGTCGTCTTCGTCCAACAAGGCTTGCAGGTCAGCGTCTTTAAACATTTTCGGTGGTCTTCCACGTTCTTCGTTCCTCACGTCAAAATTGCCACTTTTGAACCGTTTGAACCACTCGAAACACTGTGTTTTACCGAGAGCATGCTCACCAAACGCCTCCACAAGCATTCGATGCGATTCGGCTGCGGTTTTCTTCAGATGAAAACAAAAAAGTAGTGCTGTCGGCAAATCGTAATTTGTTGGCACAAAACTCGACATGTTTATCTCTAATAAACTAATGCTACTGAATGAAACTCGTGTTATTGTGAGTTGGAAATCTTTGTCGGATATCAATACAATAACAAGACACCGCTGACGTGATGTGTCGGTAACTGCATCGACATCTAGCGCCACCTATGGGCAAATTCCGGTTTCATACTTACACACCTGGTACACGTATGTTTTATGTTATGATTGTGTTATAAAATTGTAGTATCGTTTTGTTTAACTGTTATGTTAATTCTGTTTTGGTTATAACCATATTGATTTGATATGAATAAGTTCTTGTATTGCGTTAATTCTTCTTGTTCATCGGTGTTTGAAATGAATGATGTGTGAGAGTGTAGTTTATTATATTATGGAGTTACAAAGAAATGAAATATGAGAAATGACTAACCTCGATGTTGTTGATGTTTCTAGCTTTTGCGTATATTTGGAAGGTTATTTCGAAAGACAGTATTTATGGAAGTAAATACTGTTTTGCTGGAGTATACTCAATAGATGGAAGAGTTTATCGTTTTTTAGCGATTTTTATCATCTGTAAGGAATTAACAATTATAAGAAAGTTTTGTGTTTTATTTGTGAAAATTTAATGTACGTGATTGATTTAAAAGGAATTTTAATCAAGTATCAAATGACTGTGATGATTACCTATTGAGTTTAACATTTAAACAAAAAAAATTCTTCAAAAATAAGCAAAAACTCGAAATTTACATTTCTCAGTTACATATTGAGTTCTGTGATCACTGAGAGTTCGAGAGAAACTGAGTGGTGTCTTAAGTTCGTGAAGCTTATTAGAGCCTTTATTCTGCGAATCGGGGGAGAAAGATCCTTTAGACAGTAACGTGTCAAGAGAAATAAAATTGGTGCGTCATGTTAAGAGTATTTAAAATTAACTTATAGTGTCAATAATTTTAAAATTGTTATGTCAAGTAAAGTATTGTAAAATATTTTGATAGGTATGTAGTAGAGTTATAGATCGAGCTTAGTTTTTGTATATCAGTTCTCAAATTTATGACGTTGGAGTGTGCCTTAATTTGGATCATTTCTAGGATTAGTCTTTTTTTGAGCCAATTTTCATTGTTTAAAATCTTTACATTGTCGAATTGAAAGTCATGTTTTTGTTCTATTGCATGTTGTACTAAGGCTGTGTGTATTGTAGTAGTGTGTTTTATGCTATTTTTATGTTCTTTTATTCTGGTTTCAAGGTATCTTTTGGTTTGGCCGATGTATGTGGCATTGCAATCCTTACAATCGATTTTGTAAATTATGTTGAATTTTTGGTTGTTATTTATTTTGTCTTTGATGGAGCCAGTAATCGATGAAATATTGTGTTTATTGTTTGTGACTAATGTTATGTTGTATTGTTGGAAAAGACGAATTAGTTGATGATGGATGTTTTCTGTGTAAGGAAGATTTATTAGTCTGGAAGAATCAAAATTGTTGTTATTCTTATTTATTTATTATTTTTTTCTGTGAACGAGATCGGATAGCAATTTGTTGTCATCGTGTTACTAATAAGTTTGAGATTTTCTTCGTGAAATGAAGGATGAGATAATTTTATTGCTCTATCAACTAGCATGTAAATTATGGCTTTTTTGGGAAAGTAGGTGGTGTGAAAAGAAATTTATGAATCTGTCTGACCAGGTTGGTTTCCTATACGAATTTGTGATAATTGAATTTTGTTTATGGATTAAAAGTATATCAAGAAACGGGATTTTTTGTCTACTTCATTTTCTGATGTAAATTGTAATTTTGGGTTATATGAGTTAAAAATCTTTTTGGTGGATTCAATTTTGTCTGTTGGTAGAGCAATAATAATAATATCGTCAACATGTCTTTTATATAGTGGTAACGAAAATTTTAACTTTTCCAGACAATTTGTTTCAAGATCAATCATGACGATGTTAGATAGTATTGGAGCCAGAGGTGAGCCCATTGGTAACCCTGAGATTTGTTGGTAAATTTTATTTTCAAATGTAAAGAAAGTTGAGTACATGATGTATTCTATGGTTTCGATTATTTCGTTTAAAGGAAATGCTTTTGAAAATAGATTTGATCTTTTTTGAAGGCTTTGAATAACAAGTTGTAATGGGATGTTGGTATAGAGAGAAACAACATCAAACGAGACCAATTTGTAGTTGAGTGGAATTGAGATGTTAGAAAGTGAATGTTTTAGGTGGAAACTATCTTTGCGTGTGAATTAGTCGTATTGATTAATTTAGAAAGTTTAGATTGTATAAATTCAGCTAGTTTATGTGTTGGACTATTTATTGATGATACTATTGGACGAAGTGGATAATTATTTTTATGAATTTTTGGCAAACAATAGAGACGAGATAGGTTGCAATTTTCACCTTTTAAGTATTTCACTTTTGTTTCATCATTAATTTTTAGGGTTTTCCATCTGGAGAGAATATTGTTAATGCCTTTTTGTAGAGTGTTGATGGGATTTCTATTTGTTAATTTGTAAGTTGAGGAATCTGCGAATAAATTATGAGTTTTTATAATGTAATCCGATCTGTTAAGAATGACTGTTGAATTTCCTTTGTCAGCTCGTGTAACTAAAAGTTGAGGGTTGTTTTTTAAGAATGAGGACGTGTGTTTTATAATTTGATTAGTGTTGAAAAATGATGTTGGAATATTTATTTTGTTTAAGATTTTAGTGAATGTGGTTCTAATTTCGATTTGTCTAGGTTTGTCAAGTAAAAAATCCAATTTGGACTCAAGTTCGGAGATTGAATTGTGGATATGAGTTTTTATGTTTGAGAGTTTGAGGTAAGGAAAACAAAACTTTTCACCTAGAGACAAGAATGTGGAAATGTGTAGCGGAATGTCAATGTTGGAGAGATTTATAAGCCATTCTTTCGTTTTATTTAATTTGATTGTCGAATTTATATTATTCAGCGGATCAGTGGAAAGATTATTATTTGTGTCCTGTTGTCTATTAGTAAGAGTTGAGTATATGATGTTGTGATTTTGTGTTGTTTGATTCATGTTTTGATAATTTAGGTGATGTATATTGTTTTGGTTCAGATATGTTTGTGATGATATTGTTCTTAAAAACTCGTCATGGTTGAAAATGTGACGATGTATGTTCTTGGTTCGTTGAAATCTAAGATTTTGGAGTTTTCTCGGTGTTTTTCATATGAGAGTTTTGACAGTTTATTTAGTTTTATTTGTTCCAAAGTGAAAAAAATTTCTTTAATAATGTTTTGAGTTTTGTTGATTGTTTCAGCGTTCTTTTCTATTTTTTGGTTTAGTATTTTTATTCGAAAGTTGAAATCATCAATTTCTATGTTTAGTAATGATTTGTGGAATTTGTGTGTTATTCTGTTAAGCTTTAATTTACCTTGGTTACCAGAAATTTGAATAATTAAGTTGGAAAAAATGTGTTTCGGTATCAAACCTTCTCGTCTACATTTAAGTAAAAAACGAAGTTGTTGTTTTAGGCGAGTCTTCGTGGCAGCGTCGTGTTTGTTTGGGTTAAGCTGGTAAGGAAAGCTGCTAAGGTGATGTATCCGAAGAGTTGTAGTATCTCGCCAAAGAAGGTCATTATGTCTGTTTATAGCCAGTCGATTTAAAATGAATCAAAGATGTGTGCGGCCGTGTTGATGATAAGCTTTATCAAAACTTTCCTGATCATGAATTTTATTATTCAGGCCTCTTTCGGTAAATATCCAAATTTTTCGTAAACAAAACAACGTATGTTATTCTCATTTTTTAAATTATATTTTATATTGATATTATTCTATTTTTCAATTATTTTTTTATATTTTTCAATTTTTTTATTTAATTTTTTTTAAATTATGTTTCATATTGATATTATTCTATACGCAAGTGTATAAAAATTCATAAAGTTTGTAAAAGTTGAAAAAAGTAAAGTTATAAATACCTGATACTTGTACCGATGATCGGGACTCGTTAACTTTTTTCTCCGAACGACATCTCCTATAACACGCAGCCGTGTCAAATACCGCTTCCTCTCTTTGCGATTCATAACTCTTGCGATTATGTATATCGTGAAAACTTTCAAGTTTTAATCCAAACACGATGTATACAATGACCCACGTGCAAGCATATTTTTTAAAAGCAACACTAGCGCCACCACTTTAGCGCTAGCCTGAGCACTGCCATGCATGGGCCTCCTAATAGAGCCATATTAGGGCACTGATATGGCAAACCACATTATGGCCATTTTCACGTTTGCCATAAGTTTGCCTGAACTGTGGCTGCCCGTTCACGGCAGGCTCACGGCCGAATAAAAATTCCCATAATACGGATAGCCACACAGCTCCCTGAACACGGCCTGATAATAAATCTGGCTAGCCTGAATACATTTCCAGCCGGGTACGCAACACAGACGCATACACAGACGACATACAATGCATCACAGACTGTCTACGACATGCATAGATGACGCTGAAGCTGGCAGACAGACCTAGCAGACGCGCGCCGCCCGAACCCACTACATTTTTCTCGTGACTGTACGCGCCCGGGTCGTAGCGTAGCGAGGCAGCATAGGGCCTACCCCCACCACTTACCCGCTCGTGAATGAGCCGCATATATCCGTCTGGCGGAAATAATGTTTTTTTTGCTTAACAACAACCGTCACCGGGATGAATCATGAGTCGATCGTTTCGTCTATTCATATAGATTAAGCATGTAAATCGGCAAGTCGCAATTGTCATGCGTGTTGACGGCAGACGACTTTAAACTAAAATTTTGTTCGCGTACGGAGACCCGAATGGCGGATAACTTTTTTTATTCTTAATTAACAAAAGCCGTCACCGGGATGAAACATAGGGGGATCGATTCGGCGAAGTATATAGAATAATCACGTAAATAGAAAAAGTCGCGACTGTCATGCGGGTTGGCAGCAGACGACCCTTTTTGAGATTTTTCGTGCGAGTAAGGAGGCGCGATTCGCGAATAACAATTTTTTAATTGACTTAACAAAGTCGGCACCGGGATAAATCATAGGTCAATCGATTCGTCTCATTATTAACAATAAGCAGCTGAATTTAAAAAGTAGCTGCTATCATGCAGGTTGGCAGCAGACGACCTTTTGTGAATTTAATCTTGCGGCCAGCACGACTTTTTTCGCGAACAACAATTTATTTTTGTTAACGAATAAATGCCGTCACCGGGATGAAACAATGGGGGATCGATTCGGCTAATGATATAGAATAAGCACATAAATAGCAAAAGTCGCTACTGTCATGCGGGTTAGCAGCAGAAGGCCTTTTTGCAGATTTTTCGAGCTAGTACGAAGGCGCGATTCGCGAATAACAATTTTTTAATTAACTTAACAAAGTCGGCACCGGGATAAATCATAGGTCAAACGATTCGTCTCATTATAAACAATAAGTAGCTGAATCGAAAAAGTAGCTGCTGTCATGCAGGTCGGCAGCAGACGAACTTTTGTGAATTTAATCGTGCGGCCCACACGACTTTTTTCGAGAATAACAATTTATTTTTGTTAATCAACAAATGTCGTCACCGGGACGAAACATAGGGGGATCGATTCGGCCAAGTATATAGAACAAGCACGTAAATATAAAAAGTCGCTACTGCCATGCGGGTTGGCAGCAGACGACCCTTTTTGAGATTTTTCGTGCGAGTAAGGAGGCGCGATTCGCGAATAACAATTTTTTAATTGACTTAGCAAAGTCGGCACCGGGATAACTCGTAGGTCAATCGATTCGTCTCATTAATAACAATAAGCAGCTGCATTTAAAAAGTAGCTGCTGTCATGCAGGTTGGCAGCAGACGACCTTTTGTGAATTTAATCGTGCGGCCAGCACGACTCTTTTCGAGAATAACAATTTATTTTTATTAATCAACAAATGCCGTCACCGGGACGAAACATAGGGGGATCGATTCGTCCAAGTATATAGAACAAGCACGTAAATATAAAAAGTCGCTACTGCCATGCGGGTTGGCAGCAGACGACCCTTTTTGAGATTTTTCGTGCGAGTAAGCAGGCGCGATTCGCGAATAACAATTTTTTAATTGAATTAGCAAAGTCGGCACCGGGATATATCATAGGTCAATCGATTCGTCTCATTAGTAACAATAAGCAGCTGCATTTAAAAAGTAGCTGCTGTCATGCAGGTTGGCAGCAGACGACCTTTTGTGAATTTAATCTTGCGGCCAGCAGGACTTTTTCGCGAATAACAATTTATTTTTGTTAATGAACAAATGCCGTCACCGGGATGAAACAATGGGGGATCGATTCGGCTAATTATATAGAATAAGAACATAAATAGCAAAAGTCGCTACTGTCATGCGGGTTAGCAGCAGACGGCGTTTTTTCAGATTTTTCGAGCGAGTAAGAAGGCGCGATTCGCGAATAACATTTTTTTAATTAACTTAACAAAGTCGGCACCGGGATCAATCATAGGTCAATCGATTCGTCTCATTATAAACAATAAGTACCTGAGTCGAAAAAGTAGCTGCTGTCATGCAGGTTGGCAGCAGACGACCCTTTTTGAGATTTTTCGTGCGCGTAAGGAGGCGCGATTCGCAAATAACAATTTTTTAATTAACTTAACAAAGTCGGCACCGGAATAAATCATAGGTCAATCGATTCGTCTCATTATAAACAATAAGCAGCTGAATTTAAAAAGTAGCTGCTGTCATGCAGGTTGGCAGCAGACGACCTTTTGTGAATTTAATCTTGCGGCCAGCACGACTTTTTCGCGAATAACAATTTATTTTTGTTAATGAACAAATGCCGTCACCGGGATGAAACAATGGGGGATCGATTCGGCTAATTATATAGAATAAGCACATAAATAGCAAAAGTCGCTACTGTCATGCGGGTTAGCAGCAGACGGCCTTTTTGCAGATTTTTCGAGCTAGGACGAAGGCGCGATTCGCGAATAACAATTTTTTAATTAACTTAACAAAGTCGGCACCGGGATAAATCATAGGTCAATGGATTCGTCTCATTATAAACAATAAGTAGCTGAATCGAAAAAGTAGCTGCTGTCATGCAGGTCGGCAGCAGACGAACTTTTGTGAATTTAATCGTGCGGCCCGCACGACTCTTTTCGACAATAACAATTTATTATGGTTTATCCACAAATGCCGTCACCTGGACGAAACAGGGGGATTGATTCGGCCAAGTATATAGAACAAGCACGTAAATATAAAAAGTCGCTACTGTCATGCGAGTTGGCAGCAGACGACCCTTTTTGAGATTTTTCGTGCGAGTAAGGAGGCGCGATTCGCGAATAACAATTTTTTAATTGACTTAACAAAGTCGGCACCGGGATAAATCGTAGGTCAATCGATTCGTCTCATTATAAACAATAAGCAGCTGAATTTAAAAAGCAGCTGCTGTCATGCAGGTTGGTAGCAGACGACCTTTTGTGAATTTAATCGTGCGGCCAGCACGACTCTGTTCGAGAATAACAATTTATTTTTGTTAATCAACAAATGCCGTCACCGGGACGAAACGTAGGGGAATCGATTCGGCCAAGTATATAGAACAAGCACGTAAATATAAAAAGTCGCTACTGCCATGCGGGTTGGCAGCAGACGACCCTTTTTGAGATTTTTCGTGCGAGTAAGGAGGCGCGATTCGCGAATAACAATTTTTTAATTGACTTAACAAAGTCGGCACCGGGATAAATCATAGGTCAATCGATTCATCTCATTATTAACAATAAGCAGCTGCATTTAAAAAGTAGCTGCTGTCATGCAGGTTGGCAGCAGACGACCCTTTTTGAGATTTTTAGTGCGAGTAAGGAGGGGCGATTCGCGAATAACAATTTTTTAATTGACTTAACAAAGTCGGCACCGGGATAAATCATAGGTCAATCGATTCGTCTCATTATTAACAATAAGCAGCTGCATTTAAAAAGTAGCTGCTGTCATGCAGGTTGGCAGCAAACGACCTTTTGTGAATTTAATCGTGCGGCCAGCACGACTCTGTTCGAGAATAACAATTTATTTTTGTTAATCAACAAATGCCGTCACCGGGACGAAACGTAGGGGAATCGATTCGGCCAAGTATATAGAACAAGCACGTAAATATAAAAAGTCGCTACTGCCATGCGGGTTGGCAGCAGACGACCCTTTTTGAGATTTTTCGTGCGAGTAAGGAGGCGCGATTCGCGAATAACAATTTTTTAATTGACTTAACAAAGTCGGCACCGGGATAAATCGTAGGTCAATCGATTCGTCTCATTATAAACAATAAGCAGCTGAATTTAAAAAGCAGCTGCTGTCATGCAGGTTGGTAGCAGACGACCTTTTGTGAATTTAATCGTGCGGCCAGCACGACTCTGTTCGAGAATAACAATTTATTTTTGTTAATCAACAAATGCCGTCACCGGGACGAAACGTAGGGGAATCGATTCGGCCAAGTATATAGAACAAGCACGCAAATATAAAAAGTCGCTACTGCCATGCGGGTTGGCAGCAGACGACCCTTTTTGAGATTTTTAGTGCGAGTAAGGAGGGGCGATTCGCGAATAACAATTTTTTAATTGACTTAACAAAGTCGGCACCGGGATAAATCATAGGTCAATCGATTCGTCTCATTATTAACAATAAGCAGCTGCATTTAAAAAGTAGCTGCTGTCATGCAGGTTGGCAGCAAACGACCTTTTGTGAATTTAATCGTGCGGCCAGCACGACTCTGTTCGAGAATAACAATTTATTTTTGTTAATCAACAAATGCCGTCACCGGGACGAAACATAGGGGAATCGATTCGGCCAAGTATATAGAACAAGCACGTAAATATAAAAAGTCGCTACTGCCATGCGGGTTGGCAGCAGACGACCCTTTTTGAGATTTTTCGTGCGAGTAAGGAGGCGCGATTCGCGAATAACAATTTTTTAATTGACTTAACAAAGTCGGCACCGGGATAAATCATAGGTCAATCGATTCATCTCATTATTAACAATAAGCAGCTGCATTTAAAAAGTAGCTGCTGTCATGCAGGTTGGCAGCAGACGACCCTTTTTGAGATTTTTAGTGCGAGTAAGGAGGGGCGATTCGCGAATAACAATTTTTTAATTGACTTAACAAAGTCGGCACCGGGATAAATCATAGGTCAATCGATTCGTCTCATTATTAACAATAAGCAGCTGCATTTAAAAAGTAGCTGCTGTCATGCAGGTTGGCAGCAAACGACCTTTTGTGAATTTAATCGTGCGGCCAGCACGACTCTGTTCGAGAATAACAATTTATTTTTGTTAATCAACAAATGCCGTCACCGGGACGAAACATAGGGGAATCGATTCGGCCAAGTATATAGAACAAGCACGTAAATATAAAAAGTCGCTACTGCCATGCGGGTTGGCAGCAGACGACCCTTTTTGAGATTTTTCGTGCGAGTAAGGAGGCGCGATTCGCGAATAACAATTTTTTAATTGACTTAACAAAGTCGGCACCGGGATAAATCATAGGTCAATCGATTCGTCTCATTGTTAACAATAAGCAGCTGCATTTAAAAAGTAGCTGCTGTCATGCAGGTTGGCAGCAGACGACCTTTTGTGAATTTAATCTTGCGGCCAGCACGACTTTTTTCGCGAACAACAATTTATTTTTGTTAACGAATAAATGCCGTCACCGGGATGAAACAATGGGGGATCGATTCGGCTAATGATATAGAATAAGCACATAAATAGCAAAAGTCGCTACTGTCATGCGGGCTAGCAGCAGAAGGCCTTTTTGCAGATTTTTCGAGCTAGTACGAAGGCGCGATTCGCGAATAACAATTTTTTAATTAACTTAACAAAGTCGGCACCGGGATAAATCATAGGTCAATGGATTCGTCTCATTATAAACAATAAGTAGCTGAATCGAAAAAGTAGCTGCTGTCATGCAGGTCGGCAGCAGACGAACTTTTGTGAATTTAATCGTGCGGCCCGCACGACTCTTTTCGACAATAACAATTTATTATGGTTTATCCACAAATGCCGTCACCTGGACGAAACAGGGGGATTGATTCGGCCAAGTATATAGAACAAGCACGTAAATATAAAAAGTCGCTACTGTCATGCGAGTTGGTAGCAGACGACCCTTTTTGAGATTTTTCGTGCGAGTAAGGAGGCGCGATTCGCGAATAACAATTTTTTAATTGACTTAACAAAGTCGGCACCGGGATAAATCGCAGGTCAATCGATTCGTCTCATTATAAACAATAAGCAGCTGAATTTAAAAAGCAGCTGCTGTCATGCAGGTTGGTAGCAGACGACCTTTTGTGAATTTAATCGTGCGGCCAGCACGACTCTGTTCGAGAATAACAATTTATTTTTGTTAATCAACAAATGCCGTCACCGGGACGAAACGTAGGGGAATCGATTCGGCCAAGTATATAGAACAAGCACGTAAATATAAAAAGTCGCTACTGCCATGCGGGTTGGCAGCAGACGACCCTTTTTGAGATTTTTCGTGCGAGTAAGGAGGCGCGATTCGCGAATAACAATTTTTTAATTGACTTAACAAAGTCGGCACCGGGATAAATCATAGGTCAATCGATTCATCTCATTATTAACAATAAGCAGCTGCATTTAAAAAGTAGCTGCTGTCATGCAGGTTGGCAGCAGACGACCCTTTTTGAGATTTTTAGTGCGAGTAAGGAGGGGCGATTCGCGAATAACAATTTTTTAATTGACTTAACAAAGTCGGCACCGGGATAAATCATAGGTCAATCGATTCGTCTCATTATTAACAATAAGCAGCTGCATTTAAAAAGTAGCTGCTGTCATGCAGGTTGGCAGCAAACGACCTTTTGTGAATTTAATCGTGCGGCCAGCACGACTCTGTTCGAGAATAACAATTTATTTTTGTTAATCAACAAATGCCGTCACCGGGACGAAACATAGGGGAATCGATTCGGCCAAGTATATAGAACAAGCACGTAAATATAAAAAGTCGCTACTGCCATGCGGGTTGGCAGCAGACGACCCTTTTTGAGATTTTTCGTGCGAGTAAGGAGGCGCGATTCGCGAATAACAATTTTTTAATTGACTTAACAAAGTCGGCACCGGGATAAATCATAGGTCAATCGATTCATCTCATTATTAACAATAAGCAGCTGCATTTAAAAAGTAGCTGCTGTCATGCAGGTTGGCAGCAGACGACCCTTTTTGAGATTTTTAGTGCGAGTAAGGAGGGGCGATTCGCGAATAACAATTTTTTAATTGACTTAACAAAGTCGGCACCGGGATAAATCATAGGTCAATCGATTCGTCTCATTATTAACAATAAGCAGCTGCATTTAAAAAGTAGCTGCTGTCATGCAGGTTGGCAGCAAACGACCTTTTGTGAATTTAATCGTGCGGCCAGCACGACTCTTTTCGCGAATAACAATTTATTTATGTTAATGAACAAATGCCGTCACCGCGATGAAACAAAGGGGGATCGATTCGGCTAATTATATAGAATAAGCATATAAATAGCAAAAGTCGCTACTATCATGCGTGTTAGCAACAGACGGCGTTTTTTCAGATTTTTCGAGCGAGTAAGAAGGCGCGATTCGCGAATGACAATTTTTTAATTCACTTAACAAAGTCGGCACCGGGATCAATCATAGGTCAATCGATTCGTCTCATTATAAACAATAAGTAGCTGAATCGAAAAAGTAGCTGCTGTCATGCAGGTTGGCAGCAGACGACCCTTTTTGAGATTTTGCGTGCGCGTAAGGAGGCGCGATTCGCAAATAACTTGGCCGAATCGATCCCCCTATGTTTCGTCCCGGTGACGGCATTTGTTGATTAACAAAAATAGTTATTCTCGAAAAGAATCGTGCTGGACGCACGATTAAATTCACAAAAGGTAGTCTGCTACCAACCTGCATGATAGCAGCTACTTTTTAAATTTAGCTGCTTATTGTTAATAATGAGACGAATCGATTGACCTATGATTTATCCCGGTGCCGACTTTGCTAATTCAATTAAAAAATTGTTATTCGCGAATCGCGCCTCCTTACTCGCACGAAAAATCTCAAAGAGGGTTGTCTGCTGCCAACCCGCATGGCAGTAGCGACTTTTTATATTTACTTGCTTGTTCTATATACTTGGCCGAATCGATCCCCCTATGTTTCGTCCCGGTGACGGCATTTGTTGATTAACAAAAATAAATTGTTATTCTCGAAAAGAATCGTGCTGGCCGCACGATTAAATTCACAAAAGGTAGTCTGCTACCAACCTGCATGATAGCAGCCACTTTTTAAATTTAGCTGCTTATTGTTTATAATAAGACGAATGTATTGACCTATGATTTATCCCGGTGTCGACTTTGTTAAGTCAATTAAAAAATTGTTATTCGCGCATCGCGCCTCCTTACTCGCACGAAAAATGTCAAAAAGGGCCGTCTGCTGCCAACCCGCATGACAGTAGCGACTTTTTATATTTACATGCTTGTTCTATATACTTGGTTGAATCGATCCCCCTATGTTTCGTCCCAGTGACGGCATTTGTTGATTAAGAAAAATAAATTGTTATTCTCGAAAAGAGTCGTGCTGGCCGCACGATTAAATTCACAAGAGTTCGTCTGCTGCCGACCTGCATGACAGCAGCTACTTTTTCGATTCAGCTACTTATTGTTTATAATAAGACGAATCGTTTGACCTATGATTTATCCCGGTGCCGACTTTGTTAAGTTAATTAAAAAATTGTTATTCGCGAATCGCGCCTTCGTCCTAGCTCGAAAAATCTGCAAAAAGGCCGTCTGCTGCTAACCCGCATGACAGTAGCGACTTTTGCTATTTATGTGCTTATTCTATATAATTAGCCGAACCGATCCCCCATTGTTTCATCCCGGTGACGGCATTTGTTCATCAACAAAAATAAATTGTTATTCGCGAAAAACTCGTGCTGGCCGCAAGATTAAATTCACAAAAGGTCGTCTGCTGCCAACCTGCATGACAGCAGCTACTTTTTAAATTCAGCTGCTTATTGTTTATAATGAGACGAATCGATTGACCTATGATTTATCCCGGCGCCGACTTTGTTAAGTTAATTAAAAAATTGTTATTTGCGAATCGCGCCTCTTTACGCGCACGAAAAATCTCAAAAAGGGTCGTCTGCTGCCAAACTGCATGACAGCAGCTACTTTTTCGACTCAGCTACTTATTATTTATAATGAGACGAATCGATTGACCTATGATTGATCCCGGTGCCGACTTTGTTAAGTTAATTAAAAAAATGTTATTCGCGGATCGCGCCTTCTTACTCGCTCGAAAAATCTGAAAAAACGCCGTCTGCTGCTAACACGCATGATAGTAGCGACTTTTGCTATGTATATGCTTATTCTATATAATTAGCCGAATCGATCCCCCTTTGTTTCATCCCGGTGACGGCATTTGTTCATTAACAAAAATAAATTGTTATTCTCGAAAAGAGTCGTGCTGGCCGCACGATTAAATTCACAAAAGGTCGTCTGCTGCCAACCTGCATGACAGCAGCTACTTTTTAAATTCAGCTGCTTATTGTTTATAATGAGACGAATCGATTGACCTATGATTTATCCTGGTGCCGACTTTGTTAAGTCAATTAAAAAATTGTTATTCGCGAATCGCGCCTCCTTACTCGCACAAAAAATCTCAAAAAGGGTCGTCTGCTGCCAACCCGCATGGCAGTAGCGACTTTTTATATTTACGTGCTTGTTCTATATACTTGGCCGAATTGATCCCCCTATGTTTCGTCCCGGTGACGGCATTTGTTAATTAACAAAAATAAATTGTTATTCACGAAAAGAGTCGTGCTGTCCGCACGATTAAATTCACAAAAGGTCATCTGCTGCCGACCTGCATAACAGCAGCTACGTTTTAAATTCAGCTGCTTATTGGTTATAATAAGACGAATCGATTGACCTATGATTTATCCCGGTGCCGACTTTGTTTAGTCAATTAAAAAATTGTTATTCGCGAATCGCGCCTCCTTACTCGCACAAAAAATCTCAAAAAGGGTCGTCTGCTGCCAACCTGCATGACAGCAGCTACTTTTTAAATGCAGCTGCTTATTGTTAATAATGAGACGAATCGATTGACCTATGATTTATCCCGGTGCCGACTTTGTTAAGTCAATTAAAAAATTGTTATTCGCGAATCGCGCCTCCTTACTCCCACGAAAAATCTCAAAAAGGGTCGTCTGCTGCCAACTCGCATGACAGTAGCGACTTTTTATATTTACGTGCTTGTTCTATATACTTGGCCGAATCAATCCCCCTATGTTTCGTCCAGGTGACGGCATTTGTTGATAAACCATAATAAATTGTTATTGTCGAAAAGAGTCGTGCGAGCCGCACGATTAAATTCACAAAAGTTCGTCTGCTGCCGACCTGCATGACAGCAGCTACTTTTTCGATTCAGCTACTTATTGTTTATAATGAGACGAATCGTTTGACCTATGATTTATCCCGGTGCCGACTTTGTTAAGTTAATTAAAAAATTGTTATTCGCGAATCGCGCCTTCGTCCTAGCTCGAAAAATCTGCAAAAAGGCCGTCTGCTGCTAACCCGCATGACAGTAGCGACTTTTGCTATTTATGTGCTTACTCTATATAATTAGCCGAATCGATCCCCCATTGTTTCATCCCGGTGACGGTATTTGTTCATCAACAAAAATAAATTGTTATTCGCGAAAAAGTCGTGCTGGCCGCAAGATTAAATTCACAAAAGGTCGTCTGCTGCCAACCTGCATGACAGCAGCTACTTTTTAAATTCAGCTGCTTATTGTTTATAATGAGACGAATCGATTGACCTATGATTTATCCCGGCGCCGACTTTGTTAAGTTAATTAAAAAATTGTTATTTGCGAATCGCGCCTCCTTACGCGCACGAAAAATCTCAAAAAGGGTCGTCTGCTGCCAAACTGCATGACAGCAGCTACTTTTTCGACTCAGCTACTTATTGTTTATAATGAGACGAATCGATTGACCTATGATTGATCCCGGTGCCGACTTTGTTAAGTTAATTAAAAAAATGTTATTCGCGGATCGCGCCTTCTTACTCGCTCGAAAAATCTGAAAAAACGCCGTCTGCTGCTAACACGCATGATAGTAGCGACTTTTGCTATGTATATGCTTATTCTATATAATTAGCCGAATCGATCCCCCTTTGTTTCATCCCGGTGACGGCATTTGTTCATTAACAAAAATAAATTGTTATTCTCGAAAAGAGTCGTGCTGACCGCACGATTAAATTCACAAAAGGTCGTCTGCTGCCAACCTGCATGACAGCAGCTACTTTTTAAATTCAGCTGCTTATTGTTTATAATGAGACGAATCGATTGACCTATGATTTATCCTGGTGCCGACTTTGTTAAGTCAATTAAAAAATTGTTATTCGCGAATCGCGCCTCCTTACTCGCACAAAAAATCTCAAAAAGGGTCGTCTGCTGCCAACCCGCATGGCAGTAGCGACTTTTTATATTTACGTGCTTGTTCTATATACTTGGCCGAATCGATCCCCCTATGTTTCGTCCCGGTGACGGCATTTGTTAATTAACAAAAATAAATTGTTATTCACGAAAAGAGTCGTGCTGTCCGCACGATTAAATTCACAAAAGGTCATCTGCTGCCGACCTGCATAACAGCAGCTACGTTTTAAATTCAGCTGCTTATTGGTTATAATAAGACGAATCGATTGACCTATGATTTATCCCGGTGCCGACTTTGTTAAGTCAATTAAAAAACTGTTATTCGCGAATCGCGCCTCCTTACTCGCACAAAAAATCACAAAAAGGGTCGTCTGCTGCCAACCCGCATGGCAGTAGCGACTTTTTATATTTACGTGCTTGTTCTATATACTTGGCCGAATCGATTCCCCTATGTCTCGTCCCGGTGACGGCATTTGTTGATTAACAAAAATAAATTGTTATTCTCGAACAGAGTCGTGCTGGCCGCACGATTAAATTCACAAAAGGTCGTCTGCTGCCAACCTGCATGACAGCAGCTACTTTTTAAATGCAGCTGCTTATTGCTAATAACGAAACGAATCGATTGACCTATGATTTATCCCGGTGCCGACTTTGCTAAGTCAATTAAAAAATTGTTATTCGCGAATCGCGCCTCCTTACTCGCACGAAAAATCTCAAAAAGGGTCGTCTGCTGCCAACCCGCATGGCAGTAGCGACTTTTTATATTTACGTGCTTGTTCTATATACTTGGCCGAATCGATCCCCCTATGTTTCGTCCCGGTGACGACATTTGTTGATTAACAAAAATAAAGTGTTATTCTCGAAAAGAGTCGTGCTGTCCGCACGATTAAATTCACAAAAGGTCATCTGCTGCCGACCTGCATAACAGCAGCTACGTTTTAAATTCAGCTGCTTATTGGTTATAATAAGACGAATCGATTGACCTATGATTTATCCCGGTGCCGACTTTGTTAAGTCAATTAAAAAATTGTTATTCGCGAATCGCGCCTCCTTACTCGCACAAAAAATCTCAAAAAGGGTCGTCTGCTGCCAACCCGCATGGCAGTAGCGACTTTTTATATTTACATGCTTGTTCTATATACTGGGCCGAATCGATCCCCCTATGTTTCGTCCCGGTGACAGCATTTGTTGATTAACAAAAATAAATTGTTATTCGTGAAAAGAGTCGTGCTGGCCGCAAGATTAAATTCACAAAAGGTCGTATGCTGCCAACCTGCATGACAGCAGCTACTTTTTCAATTCAGCGACTTATTATTTATAATGAGACGAATCGATTGACCTATGAATCAACCCGGTGCCGACTTTGTTAAGTTAATTAAAAAATTGTTATTCGCGAATCGCGCCTCCTTACTCGAACGAAAAATCTCAAAAAAGGCCGTCTGCTGCTAACACGCATGACAGTCGCGACTTTTTCTATTTACGTGATTATTCTATATACTTCGCCGAATCGATCCCCCTATGTTTCATCCCGGTGACGGCTTTTGTTAATTAAGAATAAAAAAAGTTATCCGCCATTCGGGTCTCCGTACTCGAACAAAATTTTAGTTTAAAGTCGTCTGCCGTCAACACGCATGACAATTGCGACTTGCCGATTTACGTGCTTAATCTATATGAATAGACGAAACGATCGACTCATGATTCATCCCGGTGACGGTTGTTGTTAAGCAAAAAAAACATTATTTCCGCCAGACGGATATATGCGGCTCATTCACGAGCGGGTAAGTGGTGGGGGTAGGCCCTATGCTGCCTCGCTACGCTACGACCCGGGCGCGTACAGTCACGAGAAAAATGTACTGGGTTCGGGCGGCGCGCGTCTGCTAGGTCTGTCTGCCAGCTTCAGCGTCATCATGCATAGGATATTGCATTCATCCAAAACAAAATAAAATACTCAACTGCACGCTGCCGCTATAGCTCTTTTTCGATAATACACGTCACTGCGTAAATGGATTTTTTACGCATCACGATAGTTTTCGAAATATCGAACGCTGAAAATTGATACATTAATCCGTGCATATATCCGAATCGATCATGACGCGCTTCTTACCGCTATCTCTACTCAATTGACAGGCTACATCTACGTAGAGGTAAGAAAAAAATGGCCAAATTCCGAATTGTTTTTTCGGTAAACAGTTGGTGAAAAAAAACGCTTTTTTAAATAATAAGATACATATATTGAGAGCCTTCGAAAAAATCACCAAAAAAACAACAACAACAAAACATAACCTCCGGCAGATGGCACTGTTTTCAAAGTCGGCGAACGGGATATCTCGAGAACGACTTGACGGGATGTTTCCAAATTTACAAGAGATACGATGAGAAACATTTAACGGTCGTCGACGATCTCATTTTAAAAAAAAACCATTTTCATTTTTAAATAATTACGCGAAAATTACGACTTTTTTCATACATATTGTACGCTCGAGCTTCAATTCATCGCCCCTTTGTTAAAAAAAAACTCATTTTAAAGATCGACGATCGTCAACGACTTGTATTCATTGAATAACTCGTTTGGTTTTCAGATTTCGGATGAACCGTTTAACCCTCTGAAGCATACATTTTTCTTTGCGTGCACGTTTTTTTTTGCACTTTCGTTATTGATGACACCCACTACGTGAAAAATAAAAATTTAATAGGTATGTTTTAGTAGTTATTGAAGTCCTAGGAACCTTAAAACGCACTTACAACCGGTTATTTAATTTAAAAACACTTTTGAATCGACAAAATCTGAACTATGGTAGGTGTAACACCACCCGAGCAGAAATCTAATCAGGCTGCCTGAGGATCCATCAGGCCCGGATCAGGGATCAATAAGGAGCCCTGATCAGGCACGCCTGATTTGAGCCAGACAGGGGCCTGAGCAGGGATCAATAAGGCGCCCTGACCAGGCACGCCTGATTTGCGCCAGACAGGGGCGTAAGCAGGGATCAATAAGGCGCCCTGATCAGGCACGCCTGATTTACGCCGGATAGGAGCCTGATCAGGCATTAATAAGGCGCCCTGATCAGGCACGCCTGATTTGCGCCGGATAGGAGCCTGATCAGGCATTAATAAGGCGCCCTGATCAGGCACGCCTGATTTGCGCCGGATAGGAGCCTTATCAGGCATCAATAAGGCGCCCTGATCAGGCACGCATGATTTGCGCCGGATAGGAGCCTTATCAGGCATCGATAAGGCACCCTAGTCAGGCACGCCTGATTTGCGCCGGATAGAAGCCTTATCTCGCATGAAGCTCGTCACTCCGTAACCTCTCCTCTCTAGGACTAGACAGCGCCTCTGTCGGCGAAGCCTCACGAAATATTTTGACAGCTGCACACGCAGGCACGCGAAATATATGAAAACAATGGTTATCAACCGAAAGTGCGTGTCGTCAAAATTTGTTTCAAAATCTTTTTTATCATAAATAAATATTTATGTTAATTTTTTCGTATTATTGTTATATGGAATCAAAACTTTTGTATATAATACGGGCAGCCAGTCCCGTATTATATATGTAGAAGAAAGCGCAACATCCACGCCGTAGCTACATCGACACATCTCGTTCGGTTCATCAATTTCTCCCGAAGAAAGGCAAGCCCTTCAATAAAGTGCAGTGCATACAAAATCTCAGGTAAAGTATATTTGCGATTATACTGTGAATTATCTACACATGAACAGTGATAATATATAAAATACGACTTGATGGGCGAAGACTATGCGGCGTAGCTTAACCTTAATTTGTCACTTTCGCACCATTTGTATATATATAGTGTGATATATTTCGTATCAAGAAAAAATGTTCAACAGTACAAACATACGTATATGTACATAAATGTACTCATACATACGTGCAAGGACCAGATGACGAGAAATAATTGCGCAAATTGCATTTTGTACCGTCGAACATTTTTGTCTCAATAATATATATACAACACTATATATATACAAATGATGCGAGAACGACGAAAAGAGATTGAGCTACGCCACTACGAGGTACACCATTTTTAAATAATTATTAATTATTTACTTATCTCAAGAGGATATATCAGTTGGAGCCTATATCGCTCACTTTTCCCTGGTCGAATATATCTATACTTATGATAAATATAGATATACCCGACTGATAAATGCTCTTAATGTAAAGATGTGATTTTTCTATGTATATTTACTAATTTTTCTATGTATTCAAAATATTTCAGATGCAATCTTGACAAAGTATGATGGTACTCCCTACGCAGGTTCTATCAAAGAGAAACAAATTTCGGATGGGCTAGCGGCGGTCATAAACAGTGCGAAAGATTGGAACGGTCATCGCCAAAACCGGAACAAAAACTAAACGATCAAGTCAAATAAAATAAAAACTTAAACTTAAAAAAAATGTTTTCATATTTTTAATAACGTTAGTAAACGTGATAACGTGTAACTGCGATAATAATTTAATAAATGTTGATCTATTGTTATACAAAAAATTAATCAAATGATTGAGCCAGATGACTCGCATGTCTCAGGCTGGATGAGGCACCTGATCCGAGCCAGATATAGAGCCTAATCCGAGCCTGGTAAGGTGCCTGATCCGGGCCAGATATAGTGCCTGATCCGAGCCGGATACGGAGCCTGACCCGGGTCTGATAAGATGCCTGATCCGGGCCAGATAAGTTGCTTGATCCGGGCCTGATCAGAGCCTGATAAAGTGCCTGATCCGGACCTAAATATACAAAAGCGTTACACCCCTGATCAGGGCCGGACTAAATTTGCCTGACCCGGCCCGGATTTGCTATTGTGGCAGCCTGATCCGGTCCGGATTTCACCCTGAACAAATTTCTGCTCGGGCAGTCCCGTATTATATATGTAGAAGAAAGCGCAACATCCACGCCGTAGCTACATCGACACATCTCGTTCGGTTCATCAATTTCTCCCGAAGAAAGGCAAGCCCTTCAATAAAGTGCAGTGCATACAAAATCTCAGGTAAAGTATATTTGCGATTATACTGTGAATTATCTACACATGAACAGTGATAATATATAAAATACGACTTGATGGGCGAAGACTATGCGGCGTAGCTTAACCTTAATTTGTCACTTTCGCACCATTTGTATATATATAGTGTGATATATTTCGTATCAAGAAAAAATGTTCAACAGTACAAACATACGTATATGTACATAAATGTACTCATACATACGTGCAAGGACCAGATGACGAGAAATAATTGCGCAAATTGCATTTTGTACCGTCGAACATTTTTGTCTCAATAATATATATACAACACTATATATATACAAATGATGCGAGAACGACGAAAAGAGATTGAGCTACGCCACTACGAGGTACACCATTTTTAAATAATTATTAATTATTTACTTATCTCAAGAGGATATATCAGTTGGAGCCTATATCGCTCACTTTTCCCTGGTCGAATATATCTATACTTATGATAAATATAGATATACCCGACTGATAAATGCTCTTAATGTAAAGATGTGATTTTTCTATGTATATTTACTAATTTTTCTATGTATTCAAAATATTTCAGATGCAATCTTGACAAAGTATGATGGTACTCCCTACGCAGGTTCTATCAAAGAGAAACAAATTTCGGATGGGCTAGCGGCGGTCATAAACAGTGCGAAAGATTGGAACGGTCATCGCCAAAACCGGAACAAAAACTAAACGATCAAGTCAAATAAAATAAAAACTTAAACTTAAAAAAAATGTTTTCATATTTTTAATAACGTTAGTAAACGTGATAACGTGTAACTGCGATAATAATTTAATAAATGTTGATCTATTGTTATACAAAAAATTAATCAAATGATTGAGCCAGATGACTCGCATGTCTCAGGCTGGATGAGGCACCTGATCCGAGCCAGATATAGAGCCTAATCCGAGCCTGGTAAGGTGCCTGATCCGGGCCAGATATAGTGCCTGATCCGAGCCGGATACGGAGCCTGACCCGGGTCTGATAAGATGCCTGATCCGGGCCAGATAAGTTGCTTGATCCGGGCCTGATCAGAGCCTGATAAAGTGCCTGATCCGGACCTAAATATACAAAAGCGTTACACCCCTGATCAGGGCCGGACTAAATTTGCCTGACCCGGCCCGGATTTGCTATTGTGGCAGCCTGATCCGGTCCGGATTTCACCCTGAACAAATTTCTGCTCGGGCAGTCCCGTATTATATATGTAGAAGAAAGCGCAACATCCACGCCGTAGCTACATCGACACATCTCGTTCGGTTCATCAATTTCTCCCGAAGAAAGGCAAGCCCTTCAATAAAGTGCAGTGCATACAAAATCTCAGGTAAAGTATATTTGCGATTATACTGTGAATTATCTACACATGAACAGTGATAATATATAAAATACGACTTGATGGGCGAAGACTATGCGGCGTAGCTTAACCTTAATTTGTCACTTTCGCACCATTTGTATATATATAGTGTGATATATTTCGTATCAAGAAAAAATGTTCAACAGTACAAACATACGTATATGTACATAAATGTACTCATACATACGTGCAAGGACCAGATGACGAGAAATAATTGCGCAAATTGCATTTTGTACCGTCGAACATTTTTGTCTCAATAATATATATACAACACTATATATATACAAATGATGCGAGAACGACGAAAAGAGATTGAGCTACGCCACTACGAGGTACACCATTTTTAAATAATTATTAATTATTTACTTATCTCAAGAGGATATATCAGTTGGAGCCTATATCGCTCACTTTTCCCTGGTCGAATATATCTATACTTATGATAAATATAGATATACCCGACTGATAAATGCTCTTAATGTAAAGATGTGATTTTTCTATGTATATTTACTAATTTTTCTATGTATTCAAAATATTTCAGATGCAATCTTGACAAAGTATGATGGTACTCCCTACGCAGGTTCTATCAAAGAGAAACAAATTTCGGATGGGCTAGCGGCGGTCATAAACAGTGCGAAAGATTGGAACGGTCATTGCCAAAACCGGAACAAAAACTAAACGATCAAGTCAAATAAAATAAAAACTTAAACTTAAAAAAAATGTTTTCATATTTTTAATAACGTTAGTAAACTTGATAACGTGTAACTGCGATAATAATTTAATAAATGTTGATCTATTGTTAAACAAAAAATTAATCAAATGATTGAGCCAGATGACTCGCATGTCTCAGGCTGGATGAGGCACCTGATCCGAGCCAGATATAGAGCCTAATCCGAGCCTGGTAAGGTGCCTGATCCGGGCCAGATATAGTGCCTGATCCGAGCCGGATACGGAGCCTGACCCGGGTCTGATAAGATGCCTGATCCGGGCCAGATAAGTTGCTTGATCCGGGCCTGATCAGAGCCTGATAAGGTGCCTGATCCGGACCTAAATATACAAAAGCGTTACATCCCTGATCAGGGCCGGACTAAATTTGCCTGACCCGGCCCGGATTTGCTATTGTGGCAGCCTGATCCGATCCGGATTTCACCCTGAACAAATTTCTGCTCGGGCAGTGTTAGACTATGCCGCAAAGGGTTAAGCTGGAGAGTGTCCACCGCCAAACGTCGACAATAAATTTCAATATCTGCCGGCGGCCATGTTCTTGTCGTTTTTTTGCATTTTTTGGTAACTTTTTTAAGGCTCTCAATATACGTATCATGGTGTCAAAAAAAGTGTTTCTTTTTTACCAACCGTTTACCAAAAGAAAAAAAATCGGTATTTGGCCATATTTCTGGGCCTCTAGGTAGATGTGACCCCTTAACATGATTTTATCATAGCACTGAATTAACCATATCTATATTGTCAAGCCTGCTCTCTTTCCATGGACGTTTGTCGTAACTACCATGCACTTTACCCTCATCAGTGTGCGTACGTGCATGTATATGCGCATGTACGAAATATCAATAAAGCCTTTTTAATAAACCCTGTTTATTATCGTTAAATTATAGAAAAAATGTTCAATTTTGCACTACATGTAGTTTTTACGAATTATTGTTGTTACCTTATTGATGGATAAAAAAGATATACATATATACGTGGGCGCGCGCGCGCGCGCGCGCGTGTGTGTGTGTGTGTGTGTGTGTGTGTAGATGGGAGGGATAGGGAAAAGCGTTGTAATTGCGTGCGCCTGAAAATGTGTGCAGAGGGAAAATTCCGAAAGCATGTGTGCAAGTGCACACACACACACACACACACACACACACGTGTGCGCACGTACACTCACACTAGGAGACATACACTTACACACAATCTCATACACACACTTGCACACATGCTTTCGGAATTTTCAGCGTTGAAAACGCCGAAATCACATCCCAACCGTTCGTTCGGTATCTGGGTGTGATTCTCGACGCGAGGCTGAACTTCAAAGAGCACATCGAGCAGATCAGTAGAAAGGCCGCTGGGGTAGCTACCACACTGGCGCGACTCATGCCTAATGTTGGTGGCCCCAGACAGAAGAGGAGGAAACTGCTGTCATCAGTGACGACCTCAGTGCTCACCTATGGCACACCCATATGCACTGATGATGCATTGAAAATCCAGGAGTACCGCAGGAAGGCTGCAGCAACGTATCGCGTCGGCGCCTGTGCATATCGCACTGTCTCCGAGGACGCCATCAACGTTATCGCTGGAATGCTGCCCATTGAGGTGCTCGCCAAGGAGCGTAGATGGATGTACCAGCAGAAGGGAGCTAGAAACCCCGGTTATGCAAGGACAGAAGCGAGAGCAACCAGTTTCAACCAGTGGGAGACGATGTGGGATGCCTCTACCGAGGGAAGGTGGACACACCGACTAATCCCGAAGGTGGAGATATGGGTGAACCGTCCACACGGGGAGCTCAACTATTATATCACTCAAGTGACCTCAGGACACGGCTGTTTCCGGGCTTATCTCTATAAATATAATTATGAAGATTCCCCGGACTGCCCGGCATGTATAGCAGTCGAGGAGAACGCTGAACATGCATTGTTCCAATGCCCACGTTTTAGTGCCTCCCGTGCGATAGTCAAGGATCAGCTGGAGACACGCATCACCCCGGACAATCTGGTGGAGTTGATACTGAAGTCAGCAGATGCATGGACAGCGGTATCGGCTTATGCTGCCGCTGTAATGAAGAAGTTGCGACGTGCAGAACGCACGAGGAAGAAAACGTCGCCGGAAGACCAGGCAGTCATAGATGAAATCAGCGACACGAACCCCTAAACCATTCATACCATCTCGAGTGGAACGGGGGATGTAAGGTCGTCTGACAACACTGCAGGAAGAGCTACGGCTAAGGCCTCTCCCGCGATGTAATACCTAGCGGTCGTCTCGCGGGAGAATTTGTAAGGCCGCAGAGGACCGAGGGTTTTTAGTCGGTGCAAGCCCGACATACGGCATTGATTTGCTACGGTGCGGAGGCATTTTCCCACTAAACCTCTTTAAAAAAAATTTAAAAAAATACACACACACATATACATACACACAATCTCACACACACACTTGCACACTTGCTTTCGGAATTTTCCCTCCGCACACATTTTCAGGCGCGCGCAATTACAACGCATTCCCCTATCCCTCCCCTCTACGATGCCTTTCCGCTGTAGCGCGAACCGGATTGGCTATTTATTTTAAATCATGATTAATTATCTATGCGTCTGATCAAAAAATGACTAAGGACTTTTCGTCTCAGAATTTTTTTTTTCCTAGCAGATGCTAGAAGAGCGTACGTTACTTCTGGGACACCCTGTATATATCTACAAAATTCTAATGAACCTCGAAATACTTGTCTTTTTTTCAAACCATACTTGTATTTACATTATTACTTTTCCAATTCAAGCATACAAAAAAAGTGAAATAACTCTTTATGCAAAAGCCAAGCAAATTTACGAGAAACGTACACAAAATTGTCAAACTCTAGAAATACTCATTTTCTCAACAATTTACTTTAAGAAACCATATTACTATTGTAATAAAAAGTTCGAATCACGATTATATAAAAGTACAACGTATGCATCACACAAGTACTGTATGTATGTATCACCGGAAATGCTGTGCAACGACTTGGCGTGCATGGTTTTTAAAAAACGCTCGGGAAGATACACGATTTTATTGGAAAAACGTTCCTACCGCTTCTGCAAGTAACTTTTGCAACAATTTATTTACTTAGAATATTTCAAATTGTAACATCGCATCAGTTACTGCATCAGGTATACAGAATTATTAAAAATCATATGTTCAGCCGGCCAAAACTATGTCTGTTACACGAAAATTTATGCGACGCAATTGATTTCATGAGATGTATGGTGGTTCTGTAATAGAGTAGAAAGTAAATACCTCCACGTAACTTTTCAAATTATGTAAATAAAGTGAGATTTCAAGAGCCGTGTGGTCTACGCGTACATCGCTGATTTTTTTTTATTTGTACTATGCCAAAGCAGAAACATGGTTTGCAGTTACATAATAAATTGCGTCAATTTATGTCTTTCTTAACCTGATAGTCAAGTTGTTGAGAAAACGTCATCCTTCGGCGACCTTTTTTTCTTCACCATGCACGCCAAGTCGTTGCACAGAATTTCCAGTGATACATACATACAGTACTTGTGTGATGCATACGTTGTACTTTTATATAATCGTGATTCAAACTTTTTATTATAATAGTAATATGGTTTCTTAAAGTAAATTGTTGAGAAAAATAATATTTCTAGGGTTTGACAATTTTGTGTACGTTCTAGTAAATTTGCTTGGCCTTTGCATAAAGAGTTATTTCACTTCTTTTGTATGTTTGAATTGGAAAAGTAATAATGTAAATACAAGTATGGTTTGAAAAAAATCACAAGTATGTCGAGGTTCATTAGAATTTTGTAAATAGTGAAAGGACCGATAATTTTTTCGAGGGCATTTTTTATTATTTGGCGTTTTTTTTACTTGTTCAAGTTTTTAAAGGGGATTTCATATTTTTTTGAAATAAATATATATACAGGGCTTCCGATTATTGGACACGATCCCTTGAATGGGTTATAGGACATTTTCCGCTGTCAAATAACCTAACAATGTTATATGCAAAAGTCTACCAATTTCGAGATATTATTTTTATGATTCAACTATAAACATGAATATAGTATAACCTAACTGTATAAAATCCATCTATATAAATGAATATCGATGTGAATACCAGAGTATAGCATATAAAAATACTACAAAAGTCGCACTCTTAAAGCTCCCAGTCGATCTTAAATTCATCAAATGATCAAATTACCGATCGCGAAGTTTTTTATGAACATTTTTGGATAATCCAAGGAGTGATTTATTTCGACATGAAAGTTCCAATAAACAAATTATTTTCGAACGCCAGACAATCACTCACCAACTAAATAGTACCTACATGTAAACGAGATGAAAATTAAGTCGCCATTTTAATACAAACAAAGCAACCAACCACAATAAATGATAACGTACGACCATAAATACAAAAAATAATATACTAACATTTAATAAAACTCAAACAATCCCAAAAGCCTTGAGAATTCATTTGAGAACTCGTAATTTCGCTTTTCCATGGCCGTTATGCATTTTACGAAGTGTGGTATTGCGACGTAGATTAATAAACAAACGTAATCGATGACGGGCCGGGCGAGCACCGCCGATCGTCTTGTTCCGTGTATATTCAAACTTCGCTGAGCTTCTCTTCTTAACCATGCACGCTAAGTCGTTGCACAGCATTTTTAGTTACTTGTGTGGTACTTACATTGTACTTTAATTGTGAGTACAACTAAGTCTCCGCCGTTTGATAAAAGATGGCCCTACCAGGAGGTTATGGTTGAAAGTGTCAGATGTAAAACGCCATAATGTAAGGTTGGACACCTGGCAAGACCTTGAAATATTAGCGATTTTTATCAGCATCACATAATTTTTTTCGTGCGAAAATGTCGATTTTTGGGCCGAATATGCGTCATTTGCGGGAACTTTCGATTTACTTCTTGAATTTGACAAAATCTGCAGGCAACGCGCATCGATTGCTTGTAGAATAATATGGTGAGGCTGCTTTAAGTGAGAGGAGTTATCGTGAGTGGTTTAAAAGATTTAAGAACCGTGAGGTTGACGTCGAAAACAAAGAACGTAGCGGACGGCCGAAAGTCTACGACGACGCAGAATTAGAAGCATTATTGGAGGGAGATTCGCTATTCGGGAATCATTGCCTTGTCCTCATTTGTAATTTTATTGATGAATAGGAGATTCAAGCTCTCAGCAGTGAGCGGACGACCCATGCGTGGAAAAGAGAGGGGGGACGGGGTGGCGGCCTCGTTCAAAGAGACGCGACGAACAATCGTCACCGTGTACTCCGATCTAAGGGGCCACACCACAGTAGAATTTTTAAAAAATGTTTTTTTTTTTACTTGACTTAAAAGATGCTTTGAACCATCTAGAATAAGGGGACAAAAGTGTGGTACCTGTAAACCAAGGTCCGCAGGCCCGTATGAGTCTGCAGTGGCAGTGGCTGGCCCGTGTGCGAGACATCGACCGTTTTTCTCGAAACTCAATTTTTCAAAACGGCACGCAGCATAACTTCAACAATTTTCATTCTTTTCACTCCAAATTTTGAGTACATGTTGAAAATAACATTCCGAAGAGAAATACGTACGGGATTTGCTATGCGTTAGTTATAACATTAGTTATTAACAAATTATTGTCCTTTTTTCTGTCGAAAATTAAGTTTTTGGTTTAATGCTCGCTAATTACACAAATATTAATATTTTCAAAATCGTCTACGTTTTTCTCTAGCTATACTCGTGTAAATTAATCGAATTTTTTTATTAATTTTTTTTATAATCAAATTTGCGTCAGCTATACTGCGTGCCGCAGAGCGTGCAGCAGAGCGTCACCTTTTGGTATAGTTTTTTAATATAAATTTAATTTTGGTCTTTTGAAGATATGACTATTAACATCCTTCAATATTAGTATTATCTTATTTATCCTTCTACAAAAAAAAATCGCGAACTATCACTCAATTTTGGACGTTTACATTGGTGTAAGCCCTTAAGGTGAAACGTGCGTGCGCTTTTGATTTCTATCGAGTTTGTTCAAATTTTAACCGGACATTGTTCATATCATTATGCAGGTTTGAGTGAAACTTCAGAACAGTTGATTATTTATATTGGTAAATAATGGGTTTTTAAATAGCACCTTTTAACACTGCAGGGTCTGCATTGACCGAAAGTTAGGTCACATAATTCGGCGTACTATTCTATAGTGTTTATTAATTTTGAAAAAAATATGATTAGATAGCAAACTAGTTAAGGAACGAGTGAAAAAAGTTTGGATTGTCTTTATCATTCAGTTTTGCTAAAGACGTTCAGTAACGACAGAATAACTCTCGGTAAAAAAATATTTATCCCGTATAAAAATAAAACATTATGCAACACCGCAGAACAGTATTGTTCAATATTACGAGAAAAAAAGATAATTATCGTGTTCCTAAAGATAAAAACTTTTATCGTAAAAAAAAATGTTTGCGTTATAAACATTAATATTTTATATTGTTTATGTTACTGCGATGTCTCTTCTTATAGGGGACAAATTTAATTTTTACGGAAAATTACTCTGTCTAAATTTCAATGCAGAGCCGACAGTTTTAGAAGTTGCAATTTTTAAACCCATTATATACGAATCTAAATATTCGACTGTTCCGAAATTCCACTGAAATATGCATAATGATACGAACAATGTCTGATTAAGATTTGAACAAAATCTATAAAAATCAAGAACGCACGCTGGTTCTACCTTAACGCGTTCAACCGTTGACCATTTCATTCTGTTGGGCTGGAGGTTTGGACCCGTAGGCGCTGAGTATGAGATGATGGTAGCCGTAACCATTGAGATGCAAGAAGGCCCTAGCGTTCTCGGCCGCCGTTTTAAAACGTACGTACGTAAACGAAAGGCCTTGCTCAGATTGGTGATATGATCCTTGGCGAGATATTGTTTCTGAACGAAGCCGAAGGCTTCGGCGCGTTCCTTGAGGTCAACCTCGCTGGTGCTGTCGGATTGATTAGAGACAGCGGTGATATCCTCGCGACGCTGGGACTGTATACTGTGGCCGCGACGATTGACGCCGTTTCTCATCCTCGGCAGTACTTGCTGCCCTGGAGAAAACCGATGGTCCATCTAGATGGTAAATCCGACGCTACATGAGTTCTGGTTTGTACATGATAGCCCAGGTACCGTACCTACCACGTATGTGCGTACGGAATCGGTACTGGTATTAGTATGGTGAGGATACCGAACCGGTATATTTTACTGTTGTACAGTGTACGGGTACTATACTAATAACACATACATTTGCGTGTAGCGGTATACTACCGTACAGGTACACCGTAGGGTACAATCTCTGTACGCCATACCAATAGTACGGTCGGTCATCAGGGTGAACCTATTGAGAAATCGCCACAGGTCCACAAATCATCGGTGTTTGAGACGTGACAGTTTAGCGTTCGTAGGCAAAGGGTGTTGAACTTTCGAGCCTCATTTTGGTCGCACACTGCTCAGGAAATCAAGGATTTTGAGGGGTAATGACAATGGCTACGGATAATCGGAAAATATGCTATCTGCAATTTTTTCACGAATACATACCGAGGTATTCCTGCGAAGAACAAATAAACTTGTGTTTCTTGAATCGGACCCGTTGGCTGTTTGACACATCGGCGAGCGGGCAAGCGAGGGAAGTTCGTGACAAATGACAAAGTACGTAAATTGAGGTTATCAGACAGGGCATATTGTTTATTCTTATGTCAATATAAATTTCAGCGATCTGATCGTGCTATCAAAATTCGAGGATACACGATAATATCCATATGACCGCGTATACGGGTAAATTGCGTCGATGTTGAAGAATTCGTGGACTTGGCGTGTCGCTGTTGTCGCGTCGAAGTGACACTTACACCATCACCGTCGGTAAAAACAAAAGAAAAACACTTTTCGAGTCTCACTTTCACCGTAAGCAAACTCACTCATTACTTTGCGTCAATGTTGCTCTTCGAAGACGCCGAGAAACTTCAAGTGTAGAAGAACGATGTGAATCAATCTAACGCGACAAAACACCGGGGTTCCGATCCACGCAACTGCCCGGCAGTACGAGAAAGGGAGGGCGCTGCGTGTCAGGGCCTTTACACATGGCGTATTCGATTCGATGTAGTGTATGTTTTGAGACGACTTCAGGCTGAAACGCGGCATTTCAGCGTGAAGTGAATCTAGAACGATTCTGAGGTGTTAAAGAATTTTCGTGGTAAAAAAATCGTTCGGGAATTCGGTCGAATATTATGAGATCTCAAGATTAAGTAGGCGGATCGAAAAATTACCCAATCAAAATCAATAGAAAACAAATCATATTTCATTGGTAAAATATCCTAAAATTTTCGATTCGTCGCCGCGTTTTCGCGTAATCCCGTGCAGAAATTTTGACCGGGATACCCTATGTCCGATCAAATCCCGATCAGGATTTGTCATGGATTCCCCAAAACCGGTATCCCGGTTAGAATCCAACTTGCATCAGTATCGGCATATGTACGACGACGATGGCATCATTTTGAAAATTTTGGCGTCACGTGTATTTTCTGTATTACTATGGAATTCCTATCTATAGATAGGAATTTCTGTCTATAGATTCCTATCTATAAAATTCGTATCTATAGATAGGAATTACATAGTAATACCGAAAATACACGTGATGCCAACATTTTCAAAATTATGCCATCGTCGTCGTACATATTCCGATACTGATGCAAATTGGATTCTAACCGGGATACCGGTTTTGGGGAATAAGTCTCTGTTTATACCCACCGACATGTCGGTGGGTATAAACATGTATTTAAGACAAATTAAAAACAAATTCACAATGATTAGATTAAAATTTACATCAACCGTGAGTTCTTACGTATGTCGAGAGAAAACATTTCGTCGAGGCAAAGAAATTTTTGCAAAAAAAGTTGTGAGTTTCAAATATTATATTATAAATATGAAAAAAATCACAAAATAAGTTGTGAATTTCCTCAAGTTGAAGAAAATAAAAATCGAATTCACGACAGTTATATTCAAATTTACACCACAAGTGTAAACGTATTTTGAGAGAAAACATTGTGTTGAGGCAAAGAAATGTTCGCACAAAAAGTTATGTGCAAAAATGTCTTTGCCTCGAGGCAATGTTTTCTCTCAAAATACGTACGAACTCACTTTTGGCGCCAATTTTAATCTAATCATATTGAATTTGATTTTAATTTGTCTTAAATACGAAAAAATTCACAACTAAATTTGTGAATTTTTTTGTATTTATAATTTCTTGTCAATACATTTGCATTCACAGAGTTTGATGTGAATTTTTTTTAATTCACATCAAAATCTCGCGATGAGCGCGATCTGCCATTTGAAACTTTGGACAAATTTTTTTTTATTGATAGTTTAATGCACCAAAACTTGATAAATGTTATTTATTTTTATAATAAATTTAACATGTCATAATTCCATTTTTGACATTTTATTTCAGCCTGTATTCATCCGTGATCCTTCCCAGCTTCCTCAATGATTCCATGGGGAATTTATTTAGAGTCATTAAAGGATTCGGTTCTGGATCCCTAATGGAATTCAGTTTACGGATCTTACATTTAGTCTTCGAATCTGATCCGATATCGGACTAGATCCCGACTGGGAGCCCGGGACACAAGTCAGAATCCAGCTGTATCCCTGCCAAAATTTCTGCACGGGATATCGAATCAAAGTTAAAACGTCGTCTGCTAAAGCCCATCTTACTGCATAAAGAGTCGCGGCGTGTTCGTCAGTCGGTCAATGGCGTCGAGATCGTCGATTTTTTACTATTACTTGGCGTCAAGACGCTGCCGCGTCTCTTGATATATATATATATATATATATATATATATATCCTGTAACGGGTCGGAATTCGTTACAAATAAATTTGTTTGTTTGGGACTCGATCAGGGAAGAAATTAGTTGAGACTCTGGTGTTTTTGGTATTTTATAATAAAAAAATAATTTATTCAGTTTTTATGGCTCGACATAATCTAAAAATAACACCGGGTATAAGTGTATATGTATATATAATAAATGTATGTGTTTTTTGTGTTGTTGCTCGTGTGATTATAAAGTGCTGATTTTCCTGTCGGTAAATGTTAACTTCGCGTAATTACTCGGACGGCAAACCCTTCCGGGCGCGACCCGCATTGATTATCACGCGTCGATAATCTTTCCCCTTCCCTTACTCGCTCTATCGATCGCGGCGCGGTGGATCGTGACGCGCTGGCTCGCGCAATGTTACGTTGTATCGGTGTAGGTGTGTATGTGTGTTGTGTTTTTGCATGAGTATCGTGACGTTCACAAATTGAAAATACCTCTTCGCCCTTTATGCTTCCCTAATACAGTTTTTCTATTTACCTTTTAATTTATTCCCTTTTCCTTATTTTTAATTCTTGTCTTTTTTCTTTTATCCTTATTCTAATCTTTTTATTTTACGCTACAACCTATCTCTTTATAAGTTTCTCTATTTTTATCTTTTTAACCCTTCTCAATGTTCTCTTTCTCTTACGTCCCTTCCACCGCACGTTCCTACCCCTAAGGTCATTATTCGCGTCGGCTTAGTACAGTCGTGCTGTCGCTGAAAAAGCCTGGAATCGGAGAAAATTAGAAGACGGCTAGTTTTTTGACAGGTGTTTTTGTAGGTGCCGCGGGTACTAAATCCAAGTTTGCCTAAAAATCGGGGTGTAGGGTTCTTTTTTAGGGGATGAAAGGAGAAGGGGGTGGATTAATGCCAAACTACAACTCCTACGAGGTCGCGCGCCGTGAGACAAAATGTTCAGAAATATCCGGGCTTTAGTTTTGTCCACAGTGCCGAAGTTGTGGAAGTTCATTTTGGGGGTGAAAAAGTGGGGTGAAATTTTGAAAAATCAGTTTTAATTCAATAACTCTTTTTAAAAAATCGTACACTTTTTGTTCAAATGGGAACGTTGTAACCCTTGAAAAGACGCGTCGATCGAGTATTTGATCATCACTCTCCGATAATATCTTCATCCCCAAAAAAATGGTTAAAAAACCAAAAGAAAAATTGTTTATTGAATAACTCAAAAACAATCGGTGTTTCGGGTATGGTTCAAACGTACGAAATGTAGAGAGTAATTTTCTCCATTTTTTCGTTGCTATGGACCACCCTTGAATTTTGATTTTCCAACCCCTCTCGGGGGTTGAACATTCAAAATGAAATTCTGGGAAAACTATTGACCGCACGAATTCGCCGCCGTGGAAGAATTTGTAGCTTGAACTTTCAGTTACATTTTTGTCCAAAGCGCCAAACTCGTATCTCTTTAGTTTCGGTCAATAGTTTTCCCAGAATTTCATTTTGAATTTTTAAGCCCTGAGAGGGGTTCGAAAAAGCAAAATTCAAGGGTTGTCCATGGGGACGAAAATATAGAGAAAATTATCCTCTACATTTCGTATATTTGAACCATCCCCGAAAAATCGATTGTTTTTGAGTTATTCAATAAACAATTTTTTCCTTAATTCTTTAACAATTCTTTTGGGGGTGAAGATATTATTGGAGAGGGTTGATCGAATACTCGATCGACGCGTCTTTTCAAGGGCTACAACGTTTCTATTTGAACAAAAATTGTATGAATTTGTCCTAAAGAGTTATCGAATGAAAACTGATTTTTCAAAATTTCACCCCACTTTTTCACCCCCGAAATGAACTTCCACGACTTCGGCGCTATGGACAAAAATAAAACCCGGATTTTTCTGAACATTTGGTCTCCCGGCGCCGACCTCGTGGGAGTTGCAGTTTGGAATTAATCCACCCCCAACCCCTAAAAAAAACCCTACACTCCTATTTTTAGGCAAACTTGGTTTTAACACCCGTGGTACCTACAAAATCACCTGTCGAAAAACTAGCCTTCTTCTAATTTTTTCCGATTCCAATATACAGCACGACTGTACTAGCTGTGTACTTGTTAAGTTTTAGAAAATTGAGAGTACTTTATTACGCTAGCGACTCCACTTTTTCTGCTCTGTCAACTTTACTCCCACTACACTTTCCTTCCCCTAAGGTCAGTATTCATGTGCTGTGTACTAGTAAGCCGCCTGTCACCATCAGTCATACATGGCTCGCGTAATGTCCGTCGTTTTTATTTTCAATCGCTGCCACGTGTGGCGCTAGTAGTCACCCGCTCGATAACTATATATGTGACGTATAATCTATAAACTAGCCAAACCCACCAAATAATGGAGAAAATGTTTATTATAATCATTATCATAATATTTTATTATTTCAATCGTTTAAAATCATGTAACTCGAAATGTATTTGTTTTTTGGCAGTTAGAGGCCGGGAAGTAAGTGTATGCGTGCGTGTCGGTTCCTCACAAGCATGAAATTTTCAAGAAATAAATCGATACATATAAATATGAGGAAAAATATATTTATTTCCCTTGAATCATTTTTAAATTCAAACTATCAACATTTAATGTACATTTTAATAAAATGACCGGTTTTTTCTTTATAATACATAAATGAACCTTGAATATTTTTCATGTGGTACAAAATTTCGAATTTTTTTTGTTGCCGTTTCACTTTCTGTCAACACATTTTCTGATTGTAGCTGTTCTGTCTTGGTCCACAGAAATAGCGATGGGACACTCGCTTGTTTTAAGTGAGGAATTTTGTATTTCCCCTGAAACTTTTGTCATAATTCGAATGTAAGAGAAAAAAATAAAAATTCGGGTTACGACAAAAAAAAATGATCGAACTCACTATTTCAAGCACTTTTCCATCGGGACTTGGAAAGTGGCGTACCCAAATTATTTCGGTTTTCTGGAAATACTTCTCGCAAACTGCTTTTCCATGTTTCACACAGCTGCTCTTTCGCGGCACAGCTATTTCCCACCAATTCTCACTTGGCGGCTTCTTGGGAATTGTGAAAAAATCCACCTTTTCTGAGTTTGATTTGTACCCTGAGGTACAACCAGGGACGACGCATATCGGTATCATTTATCTCAAACCAATTGCCGCTCTTCGTCGTTTGATAATTATAACCTACACACAATACAAAAGGTATGTCATGGTAAACAAAAAATACACTTTACAGATCGCGGATTGATCTTTTGACATCTAAAATGTTCTGAAAATTGTAGTGTACTCACAATCAACATGTCACAACACAACCGTAAAAGCGTAAAACTCCAAATATTCCAAAAATATTATTATTATATCTAGCATGGACCGCGCATGCGTAAAAGAAATCGAGCAGGTAACTACTGGCGCCACGAAGTGGACTGTAGCGTAATCAAACATCCCGGACAACACGCGAGTTATTTATTGCCATAGGAATAGTACCCAGTGTCAGAGGGCCGGTACTAGTCGACTTCCCAGCCAAAAAGAAGAAGTGACTTTCCGCCAAAATTCCCGTCCTTATATACTCTGATTTTACCGTCTTTTCGTACCTCTTCTCTGACTAATTACCCGTAATTCCCTTTATTGTTAACTTTTTCTGTAATTTACGCATCTTACTTTTACTCTGTTTTTGTAGTTTCCTATGTTTGCTTTCAAATGTCTCACTTATTGCTTTGTTGTGCCGCCTTTTCGTTCCCCTTCCCTTAGCCCTTATTATTGTAAACTTCGGTCAAGCCGGTTACTTTTTGAATACGTGGTGGGGTTATTTATTTATGAGGCGGACCTATACGTCTCAATACATATAGGTACTCAACTCAAAATCATCGCACACCACTTGGGAATGTTTCGAGAAAAATGCCATATCCCTGGGGCAACGATAGATCAAGAGCATGCTCTATTTTTATTATTTGTCATGAATATTAAGAAAATTAAACGATAATTCCGCAAGTCTATTTCTAATGCAGACTGGGAAGTTTTGTAACGAACCAAGTAGAATGAATGAAAATGTTCATAATTGAAACTAAACAATTTTTCGCAATATTAAAATAAATAAAAAGAGGATTTTCGTGTAAATAAAAATTGTTTCGTAAAACTTTTACGTTCTAATTATCGGCAAATGAAAATTGAATGGGATTGTACCAATGAATGGTATCTATGCGCGATCGTGCAAGAGTTGGTTAATACATTTTTCGTTGGTCGATATTATTCAAATTTCGATAGATCGACATTTTTATTTACATGTTATGCGACGGACATGACGAGGACTATTTCCGTTGAAAATATTACAACTATTTGCATTTATATGTATTTCAATGAGATAATATACACTACTCCAAAAAATTAAAGGAACAGAAAATTTCTTAAATTTTTTGGTGTTTTTTGAAGCGTTGTATCTATGCGAAAAATGGTCGGATCGAGATTTAAAAAAAAACGCATTTTGAAGCTTCAAGTTTCTAGTTACGAGATCATTTGGCAAACATTTTTTTTGTGAGCTACGGTTATCGCGCAATCATAAGAATTAGCGGAAGAAAAAATTTCCAAATTTGGTTTTTGTTTTTCAAGGGCCCACGGGCTCGGAGCTTTTTTTACAGTTAAATCAATGCATACGTCAGTTAGCTTGTTTATTCAGCTTCCAATTGACATTTTTAGTCTCTCTACGTCATTTTTTTGCCGAGATATCCAACTTTCAATGAAAAGAGATCTTTTTGTCTTTGATCGGCGATATCTCAGCAACCAATGATCGCACGGGGAATTGAAGGGCAGCTTGAAAAACTAGAATAAATTTCCTACAAGACCCTGTAGTTGATTTTTGGGAAAAAATGTTTACCCTTAACATTATTTAAAAATAAAAAAATTACTTTTTATGGTTTTTCGGTACATCTACCTCTTCTTTATAAATATTGATGGAAAGACTAATGTTGCCGGGTCTGTTTTTCAGCTTGATGTACCTCGAATAGCCCTGTATATTTTTTAATCGGTCCATCGAACCGTTTTTCCGGACCGATTGATCAAAGTTTTACAAAACAATTAAAGAAACAAGTGTATTGTTCCTCAACACCGTGTTATCACATCATGGAAATGAAAATACCAATTTTCTTTGACGTTTTTTCACAACATTGCACTAGTTGCTTGTTAGATTTAAGAAGAAAAAGAAATCGAAACATTTCAAAAAAAAAATTTAATGGACCATCTTTAAGAAAAATGTTTCTCACCTTAGAAGCAAAAAAACGTTGACATTGATAACTCTTAATTTTTTCATATTTTTTAACGAAATTATGCTTCAAAATGAAAAAAAAAGTAATACAGTGACATTTGTCGATATCTCAATTGTTCGGGAGTTACTAGCGTTAAAACGTTTTCAAAGCTTCCGATATCAACATATTGTTTGGAAAATTAAAACTTCTGAAAGGGAAGAGATCAAAATGTCAAAATTGGTGTGAATATTCCTTTCATGGGGCACCATTTTACAAAAAAAAGGTCAGTAAAACCAAAAGAGGTCGAGGTCACGGGGGCTAGGTGAAATGGCGTGGCATTTTCCGTATGTATTTATTTGATCAAGGTCTCAATTAATTTCCGAGTTTTGCAGCTTTTTACGTATAACCCTCCCCAATTGTACCCTTTCCTGGTGACCTGTAGATAGGGGGTACCCCTCAAGCCTAGCTTAAGGGGGAACCCTCGTCCCAAAAGTGCAGAACTCGATTCTGCGGGCGAGACGTTGAACTATCCAATATCTTCGACATTGCGAGGCAATGTTCGTCGATTTTTCGGTTCGTATTGCCCTCGGGCCATGCGTCCGATGGTTTCCGTGCATGCCAAGCAATGCGCGTGGATGAGATAGTCAACGCAGTAACTACTGGGGTGCTAAGCGAAAACATAGCCTCTGGCACTCAAGTCGGTATTATACCGCCTCGTGGTGGTCACCGGATGCTCTTCCTCGGAAGAGCAGCAAAGTTAGCACCGGCGGGCTTCTATCCAAGCCTATTTGGGGACTCCGGATCGCCTGGAATTGGTCGCTGCGCCTTAGGATTCCGCGTCGACTTGTGCGACGAAGTAAATCCGAGGCTCGGGGCCACTCTATATGCGGTCACGTGAGGCTTCCAAACCAGAGGAACTCTGGACCAACCGGGATGGTCATGTACTCCTCGGGAGACTCTGGGCCGCATAGGTGGTCATGTGAGTCTTCCAAATAGAGAACTGGCGAAGGAGGACTAGAAGGCTGCGGCGGGTTCGCTTGCGGACGCACGAACGATCGAACATACCCGAGTGGAAAACATAACTCATCACCGCCTAGCTACTAGCTAGTAAAGTAATGTTTCGAATCGCCATTAGCCGTCTTAGCGATTGACAACCCAGCCTTGTAACGCTTCGGCCCTCTAGTGACTGAATACAAAAATTCAGATGGTGACTAGATAGAAAGAAATATCCCACGGCTGTATTATATTTCTGACCTAGCCATGAACTAGTTTTTTTCAGCTAGCGACTAGGAACAAAAAATTAGCTGGCGATTAGATAACAAATATTTGCGGCTATATATTTATATTTTCGTGATTTTTTAACACTTTATTTACATCATTGGACCCTTTTACGATATTCTTCGTTGTTCATTAATTAGGGTTATGATATTTGCGCTGTAAATATATTAGTGGTTCAATTTTAAATTATCTTACACAAACGCTTGTGCCGAAACGTGGTTTCAATCCCGGGACCTCTGGGTGACGAGTTGTGACGTTGTCCACTGAGCCAATTCTACTTGTTTAATTTCTGAATTTTCTTATCGTCTACATATGTTACACTACACAATGACAGATTATTGAAAAATGGGTGGATTAACAAATGTAAATAACATTATCGGATCAATGACTCAATTGCGTTCGCATTGAGAGCGATAATCGCATAGAATCACATAACCTTAAATTGTATTTGTCCGATCATTTATTCCGGCTAGTGCGGCCGCAGTTGGGAAGTGTTGGCTAGGTCATCGCGATATACCGACTTGAGGATTTTATTCATTTGCAACGTCATCTGTAACTCAAATTGCTTAACCAACCATGAACCAGTCGCTCGATGGAACTACACGTATTCACATAACCACACTTTGTCATTTGTGACCAAGATCGGCTGGGCAGTAAGTAGCAAGGGGTGCACAGCCGCATAGCTGGCTAGGTCATGGGGAGATACCTACTTGCAAGTAGGTATCTCGCCATGAGAATGCTTGCATTCGCAGCGCCATCTGTAACTCAAGTTGCTTAGCCAGCCATGAGCCAATCGCTCGATAGAACTACACGTAGTCACATAACCCCATTCGTGACCAAGCTCGGCTGGGCAGTGACTAGCCAAGGGGCGCGTAGCCACAGTTAGCTAGTGTTGGCTAGGTCATGGCGTCATGCCCACTTGAGAATTTTTTTCTTTTGCAAAACCATCTAAAACTCAAGTTATCTAGTCAGTCATGAGCCATTCGCTCGATGGAACTATACGTAGTCACATAACCTCACTTTGTCATTTGTGACCAAGATCAGCTGGGCAGTGACTAGACAAGGGCTGGATAACAAAACATTCTCAATATTACTAGCTCATAGCGAGCCAACCATTGGTCAGTTCGTATGAGCTCAATTGGGCGAGCAAGTTACTAGGTCGTAACTCAGACAGGCTAGAACAATTTCTACTCGGGTATCCTACACTGTAAAAAATTTCTGTATAAAAATTAATGTACAAGTGTAGGAAGTTTTTATGCGGATACCGCTTATGAAATTTCAGATACGATTTTGAAAATCCAAAACAGGTTATTTTAAAAATGAAAGTGTAGTTCCGTAATATTAATATACTTGTGCGTTTGAAAAATAATGCACGTGTAAAGAAATAATCACATCCAAGTATATTGAAATCAAGAACCATTTGCTAATATCAATATACGGGTGTGTATTAAAATTACTGGTCCTAAGTATTGAGTTTATTTCAGAAATTGATAATTGCAATAGGTTTTTATGTAAAAATTATCAAATTAAAACCACTCATCTCATATACTGTATGATGCTTTCGTGATACTTGTGTATATGATTTTTTCGCAGCTTTATCCCATAATTAATATTGAATACTTGAATAATAAAATTTAAATGCAGTGAAATCACTGCACGTATGTATTTTCTTTATTTTTATATATATGGATAATTCTTTTACAAACCGGACAGATTGAGGCAAAATCTGACCGACACATTTTTTATTTGGCTGAATTTTTTTCTATGAGTTCTATATCGAAAAAAATAATATACCTATTTGAGGATTTTTTTTTTTTTTTGGATAGAGGGGGTTGAAAATTAGAGATTTTCGTGATTTTTGCCTCGGAGACTCATTTTCAAACACTCATAACTCCGGTTATTTTTAAGCTAGAGTAAACTTTTTCTTTTATTTTGAAGATAATAAAGTAAATTTTAAGAAAAAAATATATACAAAAAAAATTATAAAGAATTTCATATTGTTATTAATAATTTAAATGTTTAAATCGATTTTTAACTGTGGTCCCCAAAATTTAACGGTTATTTAATACAACCATCGAATTCTACGTCAAATTTTCTATAAAACACATGTTTTTAATTAACGGAGAATCTATTATTACTGGGAGAGATACATTAATTTATGTAGCGCGGCACGTCGTATCGGCGCGCGGGCACCTCTGCACGCCTCTCCTTCTAACCCTACATCGTTTTTCTCAATAACATTAATGGTTATCAAAATAGTAACATGTTAGTAAATGAAAAAACATATTTATTTTTATTTTTAAACAAGACTTATAATCAACTTAATGTCTATTTAAAGACTTTTACAATTGTTGTTTTATCATTTAATGAAAATATTTTTGCTTCTAGTCTCTGAAGAGAGATCGGTATCATACAATGGAATTGTAAAGTGCCTTTTATTGTTAAAGCTTTTTGAAATCATTCTGACAATATTTGTTCTTCCTTATCATACTCATCATTAGTTGAATAACGACACGTTATGCTTTGCAAAGCTTCTGTTGTCCAAGTGAATAATTCGTGGGGTGTTGGAATAGGATCATTTATCCTTTGAAGACTAGCTCTAGCAGCAAGTCGTTTTAACGTCCCACCTATTCCATCGCATGGTCCCTTGCCATGAGACGTAGGGAAAAAATGCCATTCGGCTGATATTCCAAAATCTTCTACATGATGAGTAAGATTAATAAAGTTTTTCTTGTTTTTGTACTGTGCGCTTGCACCGTCCGAAAAATATATTAATTTATTAACACCTTTCAAATTCGTCTTAATAAATTCTACAAGTTGTTGTTGAAAAAAATAAACTGCAACTGTGTTATGATGCAAGCATTCAGAAATGCAAACAAAACTTTTGACCTTTAATTCATCTTTTTCGTCTTTATAGTAAATTGAGAATGGATGCACAGTTGCTTGATCATTATTCCAGTGCACACCTTGTATGGAATTTTGTAAAACAAATGCATAATTTTCGCTAAAATCACATATAACAATACATTCATTTTTCATTAAGTTTTTTTTCTTAAAATTTTACCCCCACTCTAGCCTCTAAGAGACTAGAGAGGGGGTAAGTTTTACACGTGATCTGGCTGCAGAGGTGCCCGCGCGCCGATACGACGTGCCGCGCTACATAAATTAATGTATCTCTCCCAGTAATAATAGATTCTCCGTTAATTAAAAAAAAAATTTTTATACAAAATTTGACGTAGAATACGATGGTTGTATTAAATAATCGTTAAATTTTGGGGACCATAGTTAAAAATTGATTTAAACATTTAAATTGTTAATTACAATATGAAATTGTTTATAATTTTGTTTGTATATATTTTTTTCTTAAAATTTACTTTATTATCTTCAAAATGAAAAAAAAAGTTTACTCTAGCTTAAAAAGAACCGGAGTTATGAGTGTTTGAAAATGAGTCTCCAAGGCAAAAATCATGAAACTCTCAAATTTTCAACCCCCTCTATCTAAAAAAAAAAAAAAAATCCTCGAATAGGTATATTATTTTTTTCGATATAGAATCCATAAAAAACATTTCAGCCAAATAAAAAATATGACGGTCAGAAAGGTGTTCGGATTGTAAAAGAATTAGTCATATGTATTCCTCAGAGGCACGGGGTCCTTCCCCTTTTACCATCCCCTCCATTATTCCTTCCATTCCTTCCGACATTCACAATCCTTCCAGAGTTTCCTTCACATTAGCCCCCCCCAGAGTGTTGACCGCAGCCACTCTTTCCTAATGCACTACTGTATCGCATTTGCATGAGGGCCCAGGGAAACTGCGGAAAACCTGGGCCGATACAGGCGGCTATATTTGGCTGAGTTTCAGTTGTATTACCATCAGAAACTCAGACAAACTGCGTCCCACTCAGAGGTTGAGGCGCAAACCAGTGCGGTGGCAAGCGGTCACCGCTCCAAGTATTGGCAGCCTCCAATGCTGCTAAACTTCAGTGGCCGTCGAGCCCGCACACTGACCGCGCGTCCATCTCTGTCGGTTCCACTGCACGCATGTATTTAAAATACATGTGATTTTGAGATATCGTCCGTGTCAATAATTATGAAAATCAGAAAATGTTTCTTCAATATTAATATACGAACAGATATTAAATTCAACTTACCTGTGATTTGTTTTTGACAAACAATTGTTATTCCCAGTGGCTTTTGTCTTGGAATTTTTTGAATCGAATCACAGTATTCATGTACTGAATGGTATTATTCCGAGAAGTATATAATCGAAATTCCTAAAGATTTGTCTTGTATTTAACTCTGCGTCGATGAGAAATAATATCAGATAGGGGTACGATCACGAATCACGATACTTTCCAATTCCAATTCAGTTCCGCATGTATTATATTTTTCAGGGAGCCGTAAATAAATTTCAAACTTGTTTTGCATTTCCAATACTCTGTTTTTTATAGTTGATTTATTATACATCTGTAGTAATTTTCAATTGAAGACACGGGTTAATACAAAACATTTCCCACAAATTTACAAACTTGTCTTTGAAATTCCATGTTGCATCTATTAAATTATATATCCACGTTAGAATTTCATGTTCCTGTTTTAAATTTACGGTACAAGTGTTTTAAATTTAATTTCATCTACTGAGTTCGTAAAATTCAATTCCTTCTGTATCTTAAATGTATTGTAAATTTCATATCATTTTTTACAGTGTACCATATTCAGCCTCCTAGAGGAGGAGGTGATGCCCGATCCGTACGCCAGCCAGTGGCTGGTTTGCGGTTCGCTAACATGCCTCGGAGTAAGCATTAGATACCACTCCACACCTCAGGGATCTAGGCACGCTCGTGATGGGGTGGTGGATGTCCCCGCCTCCTTTCTTCCTTCAGTTGCCTGCAGACTCTTTCGTTTTTCTGGGTCATGTCCAGGCGGGACACAGGAGCAGGCCTTCCCGAGGTTCCCCGCGGATGCATTGGAATCTTGTCGCTTCCGCTTGGAGAGAGAGCTGCCGTAATGGTTCTCCCGGAAGGACGACGGATTGCGATGTAACGAAACTGCTCTGATCGCTTTTTGGTCAGCGATGATCAAAGGATTTTTCGCATCGCTCGGTGTCTTGGACGTGGTTCTCGACATAAAAGTTAGATAGAAGCCCGTAGCGTATACCCTAGAGGTAATGGAGCACAGGCTGACCCATTGCGATGGTTCTGCCTCCACAATAAATGTACCCTTTCCTATCACTTCCTACCCGCGCTTGGCTAATCCAACCTAACGCGTTACGTTGCGTCCACAGCCGTTTTAAGCTATACCGTATTTACCGAGGGGGGATGGGGAAACTGTGGAAAACCCTTACCGCGCGCGATATGTAGACGGCCCTATATTTCTCCAATTCCAATCCCGAAGTCCACGAGCCTTCCACTCGCTGGTTGATGCGCTAGCCGGTGCACGGCTAAGCGTTCACCACTCCAAGTATTGGCCATGCCAAATGCTGCTTAACTTAAAGTACCGCCAGAGCTTAACCCCGACCGCCCCGAACCACCGGTGTCGCGGTGACATATATGTATAAGCGTACAAACCAAGGCGCTGAGTCGCACGACGGATGAGAATATAGTGATGAATGCACGTGCTAAATAAATGGTGCCAAGGGGAATCTCGGGGTTGTGTGGCTGGCATTATCCGTACGCGGATAAGGCAAGATCGGTGTCTGCTTTTACGAATGACCGGTCGCAAGTACGCACGCGGATGATGAAACGCAAAAGATAGTTCCGCGCTTTTTCCGGATGCACGTCGCGGTACACACTCGGAATAACTGGAAATACGTGTTGCAATGCCAGAACCGAGATAATTTCTCACGAGCGCGGGTAGACAAATTGGCCGCCGCCGCCGCCGCCACCACCGCTTTGACCGATCGGATTTATCAAAGATGAACGGTGGGAAGCGTGCAAGGTGGGACAAGGTTCGCACCATTGCGATATACATACGAGCGTGTCCGTATAGTTGAGATAGTATCTCGATAATGCGAGGCGTGGGCAACGCGCGCCCGCGAGCGTTCAAGAAAACTCGAAATATTCGGTGTAGAGATGCGCGACGGCAGGTGCTACGACAGATTACCCTCCGGCATCTCTCCCCGCTGTTCGTGTAACCGCGCTCACACAAATTATACACACTTTATTCCTGCAACGCCGCAATCATCTATGTCCGCGCAGCGCCGTTGTACGAAACGAAAGTGATGATATGATGATACAAATATGGATACATCGTGATGGGGCGAAATTAATTAAAGGGGTACCCGGCTGAAAATGGCAATAAAAAACAAAATGATAGCAATTAGTGGCGGTTGAGATGAAAAAATTGGACTATATCAGTTGGGGCGAGCCGCGCGCAGTGAGATAAATTTGCGCTCGTAGCGCGGATGTGGGGAAAAAATCAAGAGGGAAAACAACGGAGCAAGTGAATGGAATTGAAGGGTGCGCAACAGCAGGTGTTGTCCACCGCGGTCTTTCCGGCCAAAGTCGCCTTTTACCCCGAGTTCAAGAACACGGAGAAATCCACCCTTTCGCGTACCTACGCACACACACACACACATCCACCTCGAGGCAGGAATGAGAATGAGAGAAACGCGGTCTCTATAATATTATATACGCGGGGACATGTTTCGCAGAGTCGCGCCTCACTCGGCCTCGCGATCCGCCCAGCTTTTCGCTAGATTAATTTAATTTATTTAATCGCCTCATATTTCGTTGGCAGATCCTCGCTACTGGCCCCTCTCTTTTACCGACCATTATCTACAACACGATCCGAGTCTAGTACTGGCCAACCGTAAAATTCAGCGTTCCAAATACGAACGCGGTCCTCTGTACGCCGAATTTCACAGTGAAATCTCTAAAATGCGGCTACGAGCGATACGGGGATTATTTTTCCAGCGTGAGGCGGGCGGGGGATGGTCGCGGCCCATATCGGCGACGAGTGCGAGGAACGCAACGCGTTACGCACGCTTGTCGGATCCAGCAAAGCCCCCTCACCGTCGTAGGCATCCTATCGATTACAGCCTCGCGAAGTATAAAGTTTTCGAAAATGCGGCGTACGAGAGTGCTAACGCGCGAGTCATTGCGCCCGAAGAGAGTAGCGGAGGTGGTGCGCGCGCGCGCGCGCGGTGGTGCCGACATCCGAGATCGATACAATAGACGTCTATCGCGACTAAGCTGGAAAAATACTTCCCTGCGCTCGAGTCCAGGCGCTCGTAACACGCGACGTCGATTGAATAGAATCTTCTTTCAACGCGTGGCAACGAGAAATGTCTCTTTCTATACGCGGCGAATGATCTTTCCAATTCGCGCTCTTTCGAGTTTTATTCGTCTTTCGATTATCAAATTTTGTACAGTTATATTTGCCTCCATTGCCGCGGTCTCGCTGCGATAAAGACAACGAAAAGAGCTCGCCGATCCCTTGAACGAGATCGGAGCAGATGAAAACAACCGCGACGGATGGAATTCGAAACACGTTGACTGCAATCGAGAAACCCGCGCTTATACTCGCGCTTCGAAAATAACGCGTCAATAACGCGATAGCCGCGGGTGTGGAGCGAAAGCTGACAACGCTGGAGAAGGAAGGGAAGACGGTGGCAATACGGTGCATACTTGTATGCACACGAATCACCTCTTCACGACTATAACCTGCTGGACAATTACTTGATGTATACCTTCTGAATATTGGAATATTGAAATGTAGTTGATATGTTTTTTTTTCTTACTTTTCACTTGAAGGACAACATACTTTAAAGAGGGAACAAAATGAGAGTTTACGTATTTTTGCCGGATAGAAAGCTCAAGGGGGCGCGAACAACCTTTCTTACACCAAGTTCCTTATCGCAGTTGTTCTTTTTCTTTCTGTATTTTTCAATGTGTCCGCTGATTCGAAAGATTTCTACAAACTCTAGTTTCATGCTTGGAGTATGGCGGCAATTTTTTTCGAGTTAACGATTGCGAAGAGAATGCACGCGCAAAGTCGCATGTAAATATTTTTAAGGCGATCAAAAATATTTAGATTCTGAATAATTTTTTTCAAAGTCCATTTAGATGTTTTTACCCGCCGAATACGAGTTTACTATTCAATTTTCCAGTGACCCTGAATGTTTAGTAAAAAATGTAAAAAATGAATGGAAGCGCGTTTTTTCAATGGAAGCGGCACATTCAGCCGGCGTAATTTTGACCTCTAAACAAAACCACCGTGATATTCGTTATCGGCAACGGATTTCCCATCGGATAGGCCCTTAACGCTAGTGGAAAGTAAACGAATAACAAAATTTGACTGTTTTGGACGCTTTCCGGCAGAATCCGACAAAGAGGCAAAATTTTAAACGGCAAAATTTTAAAATTTTAAATTTTTCAGTGGGGGGTTTCCGTGGAGGGTTTTGATACACTCGAAGAATACCGCTAGATTCAGCCCGGTATTTCAGTTAGATTTCCCGCAAGATGCACTTGAAAAATGATAGCAAGAAAAACGACGCGTCACCTGTGTAAGGGAAAAACGCCGAAATCGATGATCCCTCTTTGAAATTCGGCCAAAAATCAAAAAGTCAACGTGTAGCTCCGTGAATCGAACGGCATTTCAAAGAGCAAACGATTACGAAGAGGAACAGCACCGAGTCCAATCCAAAACCAGAAGAGAAAAGAAATTATTGATTTTTTGGCCACTGTGCGAATAAATGTTGAATTGAAAATATTTTTTCGAAAACTTCATTTTGATGTATTTTTACCTCCTGAATACGAATTCACCATTCATTCCTCCGAATGGCCTGACATCTCATTTAAACACGCCAAAAATGTATGGAACTCGGCTTACCCCCTTAAGGTTGCCATCCGGCAAGAATGCACAAATACTTGAGCTTCAATGTTTATCCTCGCTTTGGGGTGTTGTTTGCCCGTTTCGTTAAATTGGATACATCCCTTTCAAATATTGGTTAAGCGAAAGATAGATAAACAAGGGGAGGACGATGCCTCAATTGTACTTGGTTTTCAACATATCCATCGTGGATTTCGCATCGTTTTGCGCATTCGAATAATTTTCACTTTTTGTTCCACCGAAATGGGTGGACTCGTTGTGGGTGAAGCCGTAAAATCAGCCCACGAGGTGCTTCACTCCAAGGGGCGGTGTGCACCCGTTAAAAGTGTTTTTTCGCTTTTTAAAAAAAACTACGTATCCAATAGTTTTTCATATTCTACCGTATTTCGATCGGGTTTCGAGAAAATTCAAGGTCGACACGAGAGTCACGGAGAAGAGAGAACCGCCATTGGAGAAAAACACGCTTCGTTGACGCGCCGTAAGACGCGGTGCGTGCTTCGATATTTGTACCGGAGGAAAGAGACCGAATCGCATTGAGAGTATAAGATACTCGATCGCGACGGATGGAAATCGGATCGTTAAGAGGGAATGATACCTCATCGCGGTCGGTATGGTAGAACAATTATAGATTCCCAAAAATCTCAAAAACGGCTCTTCAGATCCCGTCGAAACTTTGCCAAACGATGTCAAATAGATAGACGAACAGCTGTCTTCCCCTCAAATTTTCTGAATTTGAGAAAAAAAATACTAGATTGGCTTCTGATAAGCAAACCTACATTTTTTTTCTCAAATTCAGAACATTTGAGGGGAAGACAGCTATTCGTCTATCTATTTGACGTCGTTTGGCAAAGTTTCGACGGGATCTGAAGAGCCGTTTTCGAGATTTTTGGGAACCTATAATTGTTCTACCATACCGACCGCGATGAGGTATCATTCCCTCTTAACGGACACACAACGCGACATACACACACACACAAGGCGAAATACACTCTCGCTGCTATTATTGTCTTTTCATCCGGTTGTAGTTGTCGACTGCTCCCAGGCGCGTTTTCGCCCACAGCTATACACACGGGCATTCGTACGGATATAGTTCGAGGCGGCTCATACGAGCCGAGTCGCACTCGGTAAATACCAGATCGCGCGGGCTATAAGGAGGATGCAGCCAGTCTCTCCTCTATCTTTCACGCGAGGGATGCATGTTTATTGCTACATCAGCGGAATAAGCCATTCGACAGGATTTGGCTGGTTTACGGGAGGATTTTCGACCGCCCGGTGAAATATTCTCTTCTGCTTCCGTTACGAAGGTGCTCCTCTCGTGTGCTCTATCGCGTTGCAACGCCGCCGCCGCAACGTCTTGAGATTCTCCTTACGAAAAGTAGATCTCACATACGCGCTGGTGTGCCGCAAAGTTGCTCTTTGTCGCTCCGTCATTTTCGTTGTCTCTGCAAACCTTGGATATTCCGCGACGAGTTAAATTCGTATTTCAATCATTCGTATTCTCGCGATCGTGTAGATACGCGGTATTTTTTGCAAACTGTCAATTTGTATATTTAAGACAAACTTTGCACGAGTTTGTAGAATCCTTCTCGACCCAAGAGCTCGCAAACAATTCGAGTTTAACGAATCAAGATGATATCTCGTTAAAGTAGAATGAAAGGAGAGCGGTGTTGTCCAGGCGACGGCGGTCGCGAGTTGTCTCGTACCGCAGTACTCGTACGCTAGACACAGCAGCGGCACCATATTAATCCGCAATGGCGAAACGATTAGTCAGGGGGGTTGGCCCGGTCTTCCGCACTACACGTCGCGCTCGCCGTGACGCTGACAGTCGCACGCGCGACCTGCCTGTGATTAATAATCATCGCCGTACAACGTACGCACGTACCCTTGGCGCGCGTACTCGCTTTGACGCTACGCCTCCCTCCCTTTCGCTCCCCGTACTGACCACGTCGTCGTCGGTATACCGTCGGGGTCCAACCGACTCATCCGTAGCCAGTTTGCTCGCTCAATTCCCCGTCGTATCGCGCGTTACCTATATGGGGCTCACCGAAACGTCAGATTTTTTTGGGTATTTTCTTTGACAATACCGAAAAAGTGATGAAAATGAGGTTCGAGGGTTTCATCTATATGTGTTGACGTCTACAAAAAAAAATCGCTTTTTTAGGAACCTGCGCAAGGAAGCGTAACTTTTATACATTAGAATCTGAAACAAACAAATATATTCTTCATTTAAATTTGTTTTCCTAGAGAAGTACACACGATTATTAATAAATATAGTTTTCTTCGCTAAAAATTGGCCTTCGTTTGTTTGTGAAAACGAAAATAGGAAACCCACCTACCACTTTCTCCCGCTAGAGGGTTGTATTGTATTATACCCTCTGTATAATACAATAATTACACCTGTAATTATATTTCTACGACTATTGTCGAATTTCCCTTAAATAATCCAGTTGCCGTGAATTAATTGTGAAGAATGCATCTGTGTTGTGCAATTGGGTGCAATTATTATCCATTATGTTGTCCATCCGTATAATTTTAGCACAGGACTTGTAGCACCGCGAAAATGAACCGCGCACGCGTTGGCAGCTTCATTTGTTTACCTTATATTTGCGTCGTACCATCTGCGCTGAGCTTTGCGTAAGGTTCCCTATTGTTAATATATCGTTAAAATCGTGTATACTTTTCTGGAGAATCTATCTAAGAAGCTAGGGTCAACATTTTAAGTCAATCAGTGATGAAAATGGTCCGAAATACGCATCCTAGCCCAATAGGGTTTTACAATCGGCACAGTGACGGTCCACGACTGGTTGCCAGAGAAAAAAAACGATGGTGCGGTGATGGCTATGTAAGCGGGCCAAATCCGCACCATGCATGATTGTTAATGGTAAACCATGAATGGCTGCTGAGACTTGGCCAAATATCATACCCCCATATTGGCCAAGCAACAGCTGCCGAAACAATTTTTTGTTTTCTTATGCTTCACTTATGTCCATGTACATAGGTTAATTGCATTAAAAACGCTTTCTGCATTGTTCAAGTTTTTACTTATCATCGGGATCGAACTAGTGTTGAGTTCTTTCGTTCGAGGGTCTTTCGTTCTAGTGTTGAGCGCCCTACCCACTTAGCCATCCTAACATTTACAGAATCCTTCGTTTGTTCGTTACTTACTTTTATGCCGATAATCTTATTCGTGACATTAACGTTTACCGACAATTTCTTGGTTCATTTAGGCTGTCAAAATAACTCGCTCGTTTTGGGTGAAGTTCCGAAAAGCATACTCCTCTGATCAAACTGAAATTTTGCACCGAACTTCCTTTCAATATCCTAAGAGAAACCCTTAACGGATTTTTTACGACTAGCAATAGTTTTCGATATATCGCATCGTTAAGTTTATTATTTCACGCCATACGAGTACATCTATATATCTGATAGATACCCCCCACTCATCCGGCCTCGCTGTTTCCTGGCAAACAGTGCTCGCCCGTACGTACCCAAACAAACCCATCCCACTTGCCATGTGGGATGGGTTTGTTTAGGTTTATTTAGTATAGTAGGAGCGCAGTGCAACAAATTACTTTCAATATACGATATATCGAAAACTATCGCTAGTCGCCAATATCGTTTTAAAGGTTCTCTTAGAATATTAAAAAGAAGGTCTGTGCAAAATTTCAGCTTCATCAGTGGGATATGCTTTTCGAAACCTTATCCCTCGTTTTTACGTGTTAATATTACAGTTTAACGACCTGCACTTGCAAAACGCCCAAAAACAAGCCAACAATGGCTGAAATACATCTGTTTAGTGGCTCAATGCTAGCATTTTTGTTACGACAGGAGACCCTATATGGGCTTCCGATTTCAAAAATATGGTTTTGAGTCATGTTTGTACATCATGTAAGTCTGTAAAAGAAAAAAACGGTTAAACATTTTTTCTACTCATTCGTAACCCCTCAAAGTTCCATACGGAAATACAAGATTAGCTAAGGGAAAAGAGCGGGACGACGACGGCGGCGGCGGCGTCGAGGTCTTTTAACGCCGCCGTAGATCGAAATAATTTTAATATACGATATACGCTTGCGCCTCGGCGCATAGTTCGAGTTGGGCAAACTCGGGACACGAACGGGGAACAATCCCAAATACCGCATAGATCAAGCGCGCTTATTCTTACGTTGCGTGGTAGCGCGCTCGTGCATTGTCCCCTCCGTACGGGGGGGGGGGGGGGGTGTCACACGATTCCCCACCGTACATGCCGTACCGAAAGACCGCATCCACAGACACCCCATTGTACTCGGTCCCGCTAATTTACGATCCAATTAATTGCGTCCGCGAAGGTCGCGCGCCTAGCGTTGACGGGGCCGGCTATCGGGACTACGCGAATACCGTCTCATCCTGGCGTTAAGGTACAAATGGCTCTCGCGCCGTATCGATAGCAAAGAGCTTTTTTTTATTCCTTTTCGTTTTTACGAGACAGTCCATTTAGCACGCCTTCAGTGCTAAATTTTAGAATGCGGTTTGAGAGATTTCAATTCGAGAGGAAGCCAAAGGACGAGAGAACGACGTTTTGAACGATGAATCAACGATTCTCTCGCGGTTATGAAGAACCAACCGACACACGGGATTTAACCTTCAAGTAGAATAACACAAATTTACCCAAGTTATTTTACACCGGGGTACTTTTTCGTGGAGAAAAAAAATAATAATTTTCACGTAGCACGCATCGCTGATGGAAAAAGCCACAGCGCGCGGGCTTGCTGCGTGTACCACAAGCTACGTCGCGATGTCATCCAGCCGAAAATTGAGCGTGACGGGGGTCGCGCGGCTGAGCTCGGGCCAACATTATGGATGACACTGTCAACGACAGAGGGTAACGAAAAAAAAATACGGAACGAGGGCCACAGCGACAGAGCCGCGAGAGAGAAAGAGAGAGTGAGAGAGAGAGGGAGGGAGAGAGAGAGAGAAAGAGAGAGAGAGAGAGAGAGAGAAGGCGGGACCACTCGCGCACGGTCGCGCGGCCGCGTCAGTGTTTCTGGACGCGGAGTGCACGAGACACCGAATAATTCATCCCTTGTTGCGAGACCGCGCGCGCGGTCGGTCGCTTGCTTGCTACGTCGACACGGGCTCTTCCCTGTAGCCGCGTGTTGCCGCTGATGGTGATACCACCGAGATTACGAGAGCGCGCGCGACGCTCAAAATTCTGCCAAGTGGGAAGGACGTGGAGAATCTGAAACCTACGGAACTATTCTTTTTGCTTAATTAATTTTTATCGGTTAATTCGTTAAGACCGCGTAGCGAGGTGCTTCCGTTACTCGTGCGGCTCGCTTCGATGTGGCCGTAAAGATCGGGTTGCAAATTCCCGTCAACCAGGCAGCGGCGGCGGCGGCGACCCTGCGCCTAGAACGCCAATAAGAGCAACGGGGAAATCTCGTGACCCTGCTGTACCTGTTGCCATGAGTCACTCCGAATATTCCGCATAGATAATAGAGACGTTTTCGCAAACACATTTTTCGGAAGAGGGGTCCTTCCAAGTTACAGCGATCACTCCTTCCTTCGAGTATCTAGTCCGGCAAATGTAAAAAAAATATGGCGAATTACAAGCAGAAAGTTTCGGAAGATAATTGTTTTTCAGACGGATTTTAGCGACCCGTTAAAATGTTTTAACCCAGATTGTTGGGGTCATGTCATTATTGCTTTATAAGTTGTTAAAGTAAAATCTCATGATCACTTCTTTGTCGTATTCTGCTCAAGAATGGGTTCACTCGTAAAAATAATTGATACGAATGATGTGCAGAATATAATAATAAACCATTTTAGTTGAATATTCTTTTTCGTGAAATCAATATTTTACAAAAGTTTCAAACCCTGACGTGACATGCTCCATGCCTACGAGTTGGCGATTAAAAATTCCATTCGGTTCCAAATTCAACCCGTTTTTGTTTCCAAATGTTCGTGATTCCGTATTTCCTCTAGGTTTCCTTTAGCAGGTATCTATGAGTATTTTTGTCCCTCCGTAACAATCTCCCTCTCCGCCATACTTTTGAGAAAAGCCCTAACCCAGAGAACATGTATTCTAGCGCAATTCTTTAAAATACGACGAAAGCATTAATTGCGAAGGATATATTTCTCTTTCGTGCCTTCAGCGGCTGCGATACCGCCACATCTGCTATGCCCGACGCTGCGAAGCGGAATTATTTTCAGAACTCGAGAGGCATACGAATTTAATTAGCGCAGTAGAATTGTTTTACAGCAATAACATATCCCAGATAGACCGATGTACCTCATAGTGGCATTATATGTACATTTTCTCTGCGGCATAGAAAGTCTTACAGCTGTGTATTGCTTATGAGTGCTCCCCTTGAAGTCATATTGTCATCGCATGATGATTTACGATAACACATCCAAATGAAGCAAACTTGTTCTCACGCGAATATGCATGCAGTGAAGTCATCAAGACTAGCAAAATCGGCTCACGAATATGTAACAATAAGTGAGTGGATATGGGGCTCATATGGGTTTCACGGAGTGAAGAAATTGTAGTGCTCCTACGGAACTCATATTGGTGGCATGGCGTGACGTAACTATGTTATGCTCATCTCTCTCTCTCTTTCTTTCTCTCTCTCTCTCTCTCTCTCTCTCTCTCTCTCTCTCTCTCTCTCTCTCTCTCTCTCTCTCTCTCTCTCTCTCTCTCTCTCTCTCTCTCTCTCTCTCTCTCTCTCTATCGCCCTTTCGACTCCCGGCTGTTCACGTCTTCTTTTCTGGCTGATGACGTGCATCTCCCCTGTGAGTGTGTAGAAAACTACAATATTTATTGTGATAAGTTTTGTGAGACGATTTACATCGAAAACATAAAAATGTGCGAAGTAGAAGACATCTTGATAGATTGGGGACTTCAATCGCTTGTTTCTACATTTCGAGGAAAGTGTACGATCGTAATTTCTTTTTGTCCGCCATTGTTGTCACGCTGCATGCTAGCCTTCGAGAAAAACATTGTACGGCGTCTCTCGGGTGTTGATAGTAAATTTAGTGGAAGCCGGTGAGTTTCATTTAACGTTGCGTGTTCACCAAGTGCATAAGTATTGAAGGATTGCTAAGGGAATCGTGATGGAGATTTTTTTGCGGGCACAAGCCAACCGTTCAACTAAGCATATTTGAAGATATATATCTTCAAATATGCTTTCCTGTGAATTAGATTAATTATTTATTTTTTATACCATACTATTTTGCTTTCTTATTGTAACGTGATTAATGGATTAATTATTTATTATACAATATTATTTTTCTTTGTAATTGTGACTTGATTATTAGATTAATTATCTGTTATACAATATTATTTTGCTATGTAATTGTGACTTCATTATTGGATTAATTATTTTAATATAATAGATAAATAAAACTAGTAATACATATTTTCGATTTTTCTTATTTACCTGCACATGCAAAGTCCTATGAGAGATTATAAAAGTAAAAAAAAATTGAATTAAAAACAAAGCATGGGGACGCAAACCGTGAACTGTCAGAATACCGGTCTGTCGTCTTACCGTATTAGCTACGGCCGCTCTTGTCTCAAGCGTCAACGCTCAACGTACTCTACGCGCGAGACGAAACTCCCAAATTTTCAAGTCGCGATATTTCAGCAACTAAGGCCTATTGGAACAAAAATCAAAAACGACTTTAATTCGGAGGTCTTCAACTTTCACCACGCGAAAGGAGAACCCGATTTCCGACATCCAGACTCTGCCTTCTCCTTGTTAGAAATGTGCATATCGCCATCATAGGATGTGTCACAGAAGCACGCATATCGCCGTCATATTCGCTCATGGGATGTATCACTGAGAAATATGCACATCGCCGTCATATTGCGCTCACCGAATGTATCACTGGAAACATGCATGTTGCCGTCATGGAATGTATTACTGAGAAACATGCATATCGCCATCATATTGTGCTCCTGGGATGTATCACTGACAAAATATCCATATCGCCGTCATATTGCGTTCAACGAATTTATCACTTAGAAACATGCATATTAGTACAGTCGTGCTGTATATTGGAATCGGAGAAAATTAGAAGAAGGCTGGTTTTTTGACAGGTGATTTTGTGAGTGCCAGGGGTGCTAATGCCAAGTTTGCCTAAAAATCGGGGTGTAGGGTTTTTTTCTAGGGGATGAAGGGGGATAGGGGTGGATTGATGCCAAACTACAACCCTTACGAGGTCGGCGCCACGAGACAAAATGTTCAGAAAAATCTGGGCTTTATATTTGTCCAAAGCGTCGAAGTCGGGGAAGTTCATTTTGAGGGTGAAAAAGTGGGGTGAAATTTTGAAAAATCAGTTTTAATTCAATAACTCTTTAGGAAAAATTCAGAAAATTTTTATTCAAATAGGAAAGTTGTAGCCCTTGAAAAGACGCGTCGATTGAGTATTCGATCATCTCTCTCCGATCATATCTTCAGCCCCATAAAAATGATGGATAAATAAAAAAAAAATTGTTCATTGAATAACTCAAAAACAATTAATTTTTCGAGTATGGTTTAAATGTACGAAATGTAGAGAATAACTTTCTCTACATTTTTGTTTCTATGGACCACCCTTGAATTTCGCTTTTTCCAACCCCTCTCGGGGGTTGAAAATTCAAAATGAAATTCTGGGGAAACTATTGACCGTACGAATTCGCCGCCGTGGAAAGATTTGTAGTTTGAACTCTCAGCTACATTCTTGTCCATAGCGTTAAAGACGTATCTCTTCATTTTCGATTTTAAAAAGTGGGGAGAACGTACCAAAAATCAGTTTTTTGAGAATAACTCTTCGGAAATTTTTTTTTCGAACTCTATTTAAATGAAACAGTTGTAGCTCTCAAAAATACGCGTCGATTGGGTATAAAGTTATCCCTTAACTCCAAAAGTAACCCCCCCATAAAAAGTGACGAAATACTCTGAAAATTTTGTTTTCGTGATTATTCAAAAATGGTCGATTTTACGGGTGCAGTTTGAATGTACGAATTTTACCATGTTTTCATCCCGTAACGAAAATAAAAATATTTTTATCTAATATAGATAAAAATAATTTTATATATAGATAAATAAAAATAAAATTATATATAAAAAATATTTTTATCTAATATAGATAAAAATAATTTTATATAATATAGTTACATCGATATAATTATCGATATAATACAGTTATATCGATAATTTCGATAATTCCGATAATAATAAATTAAATTATCCCCAATGACAAATTTTGTACATTCAAAACTTATCCGGCAAAAAATAAAAATATTTTTATTCTCGTTACGGGATGAAAACATGATAAAATTCGAGGGTTGTTTATATGAACGAAAATGTAGGGAACATTAATCCCTACATTGCGTACATTCAAACTGCACCCGTAAAATCGACCATTTTTGAATAATCACGAAAACAAAATTTTCACAGTATTTCGTCATTTTTTATGGGGGGGTTACTTTTGGAGTTGAGGAATTACTTTATACCCAATCGACGCGTATTTTTGAGAGCTACAACTGTTTCATTTAAATAGAGTTCGAAAAAAAAATTCCCGAGGAGTTATTCTCAAAAAACTGATTTTTGGTACGTTCTCCCCACTTTTTAAAATCGAAAATGAAGAGAAAATGAAAACGTCTTCAACGCTATGGACAAGAATGTAGCTGAGAGTTCAAGCTACAAATCTTTCCATGGCGGCGAATTCGTACGGTCAATAGTTTCCCCAGAATTTCATTTTGAATTTTCAACCCCCGAGAGGGGTTGGAAGAAGCGAAATTCAAGGGTGGTCCATAGAAACAGAAATGTAGAGAAAGTTATTTTCTACATTTCGTACATTTAAACCATACTCGAAAAATTGATTTTTTTTTAGTTATTCAATCAACAATTTTTTTTTTTGATGTATCCATCATTTTTATGGGGCTGAAGATATTATCGGAGAGGGATGATCAAATACTCAATCGACGCGTCTTTTCAAGGGCTACAACTTTCCTATTTGAATAAAAATTTTCTGAATTTTTCCTAAAGAGTTATTGAATTAAAACTGATTTTTCAAAATTTCACCCCACTTTTTCACCCTCAAAATGCACTTCCCCGACTTCGACGCTGTGGACAAAAATAAAGCCCCGATTTTTCTGAACATTTTGTCTTATGGCGCCGACCTCGTGGGGGATGTAGTTTGGCGTCAATCCACCCCTATCCCTCTTCATCCCCTAGAAAAAAACCCTACACTCCGATTTTTAGGCAAACTTGGCATTAGCACCCCTGGCACCCACAAAATCACCTGTCAAAAAACCAGCCTTCTTCTAATTTTCTCCGATTCCGGTGTTTTTCGACGACAGCACGACTGTACTATATCGCCATCGTAGGATGTATCACTGAGAAACACGCATATCGCCGTCATGTTGCGCCCATCGAATATATCACTGACAAACATGCATATCGCCATCATATTGCTTGCATGGTAGTAACCAGTGCTAACCCAGTGAATATATCAACACAAGTCATTGGATGACTTCCATATGGCGTAAAATTTGCAGATATTAATTGTGGACACTTGAGCACAGCGATATGAGTTCAATGTGCTTCAAACGTACGATGCATTTGTAAACGACATATTGAGATCAAAATGCTTTGTAAATCCACCATACTAAAAGAATTCACGGCTTTGCATCATGACATGTAGTAAATATGCTGTAAAATTTTCTTCATCAATTGTATGCACGGCGTGATGATCACGGCTATCTATCTGTAGGTACTACTCCTCATTGAGGTAACGTAACGTCGTCACTCTTCTTCTATAGAAATTCTTGTAGCGTATACGCATCCCAGATAGACGGATGTACCTCATATTGGCATTATATGTACATCATTACTGCGGCATAGAAAGTCTCACAGCTGTGCATCCCTTATGAGTGCTCCCGTTGAAGTCATATTTGCATTACATGATGATTCACAATAATACATCCAAATGAAGCAAAGTTGTTCTCACGCGAATATGCATGCAGTGAATTCATCAGCTAGCAAATTCGACTCACGAATATCTAACAATAAGTGAGTGCATATGGGGCTCGTATGGGTGTCACGGCGTGAAGAGATTGTAGTGCTCATACGGAGCTCATATTGGCGGCATGGCGTGACATAACTATGCTGTGCTCACACGGAGCGCATATTTGCGTCATGGCGTGACGTAACTATGCTGTGCTCATATGGAGCTCATATGAGTATCATAGCGTGAAAAAAAACCCAAAAACGTCAATTAAAAAAATCTGGTAGGATTTTGATATCCATATGCTTTATTTATATTCCTGCCTATATGATAAATAGATTAAAACGTATCCTGCCTAGTTAAAGTTTTTACCTACCTACGGTTTGAACCTACGTCTTCCAACTCGAGAGCTGAGCACGCTACCTCCCTAGCCATTCTAACGCTTGTGCAAACTTTCTTTGTGTCTTTGCCAATTTGTATCATTCTGGATTTGTAAGCATGTCGCCGTCATATTGCGCTCATGAGATGTATCCCTGACAAATATACATATCGCTGTCATATTGCGCCCATCGAATGTATCACTGAAAACATGCATATCGCCGTCATGGAATGTATTACTGAGAAACATGCATATCGCCATCATATTGTGCTCGTGGGATGTATCACTGACAAAATATACATATCGCCGTCATATTGCGGTCAACGAATGTATCACTTAGAAACATGCATATCGCCGTCATAGGATGTATCACTGAGAAACACGCATTTCGCCGTCATGTTGCGCCCATCGAATGTATCACTAAAAAACATGCATATCGCCGTCATATTGCTTGCATGGCATGTCTACTACCAGTGCTAACCCAGTGAATTCATCAACACAAGTCATGATTTTCATATTACGTAAAATTTGCAGATATTAATTGTGGACACTTGAGCACAGCGATATGAGTTCAACGTGCTCCAAACGTACGATGCAGTTGTAAACGACATATTGAGATCAGAATGCTTTGTCCATTCACGATACTAAATGATTTCACGGCTTTGCACCATGACATGTAATCAATATGCTGTAAAATTTACTTCATCAATTGTATGCACGGCGTAATGATCATGACTGTCTAATACGCTAACTTTTGTCGTGAACGTGGATGGAAAAAGGTTCGTCCATTTTTTAAGAAGAAAAATAGAAACTCCCAAGTTTTCATTTTTCTCGTACAATTGTGCAGCGGTCATACCTGCATAGTTATATTTATAATATCTTATGATTTTACGATGACGGGAGAAAAATGACTCCTTTACGGTGCAAATATTTCGCAGTTTTCTATCAGCAATGCTACTTGTATTGACGCGTACAAGAGAGACGAATAGGTATCGAGAATGCTGCTCACGTAACTGGAGGCGGTTCGAGTTCTCAAAGAGTAAGCAGAGAGAGAGAGAAAGAGACAGAGAAGACGAAAGTACAGCTCATGGAATCGGACGGTGGCGCGCGCGCTGCCGTGCGACCACCTCATAACAAGAGCGCCGTCGGTCCTTCAGCCCTCCTCTTCTCATCGCGTCGCCGAACGGAGTATATCGCTGAGAGAGAGAGAAGGAAAAAGGGAGAGGACATGATATTTGAAAGAAAGATATTCTTCGCGGCACATCTCGTACCCCGTATAAAAAACGTCGCGCGCGCCGTACTCGACTCTCGTAAATCCTTTGCGGGGCCACCTCTCTCTGTCTCAATCTTTCATTAACCTTTTATTTTCTCTTCTTTTTCCGTAACTGTATATTCTTGGGGCCGAGGGTGAAGAGAGCGCAAGTAAGCATGCCGTCAACGTTTGCCTGAATATTTATTTCCGTATAATCGCAGCTTGAAATCGTTATACTCGTCGCGCACTCGAGACGCGAAAGAAAGGGGCGCGGAATGAAAATTGTCGTATCGCAAAAATCTCTGTGAAAGACAGAGTAGTATTTTATTAAGCAAGTAATAAAAAATGTCCTCGGCAAAATTATCGGTCGTTTCACTATCTACAAAATTCTAATCAACCTCGAAATAATTTTGATTTTTTTTCAAGCTATTCTTGTATTTACATTATTACTTTTCCAATTCAAAGATACAAAAGAAGTGAAATAACTTTTTATGCAAAAGCCAAGCTAATTTACTAGAAACGTACGAAAAATTGTCAAACTCTAGAAATACTATTTTTCTCAACAATTTATTTGAAGAAACCATATTACTATTATAACAAAAAGTTCGAATCACGATTATATAAAAGTACAACGTATGCATCACACGAGTACTGTATGTATGTACCACTGGAAATGCTGTGCAACGACTTGGCGTGCATGATTAAGAAAAAACGGTCGGGAAGATACTCGCTTTTCTTGGAGAAACGTTCCTACCGCTTCCATAAGTAACTTTTGCAACAATTTATTTACTTATAACATTTCAAATTGTAACATCGCATCAGTTACTGCATCAGGTATGCAGAATTATTAGAAATGAGACGTTCAGCTGGCCAAAACTATGTCTGTTACACGAAAATTTATGCGACGCAATTGATTTCATGAAATGTATGGTAGTTCTGTAATAGAGTAGAAAGTGAATACCTCTACGTAACTTTTTAAATTAGGTAAATAGAGTGAGATTTCAAGAGCCGTGTGGTCTAGGGGTACATCGCTGATTTTTTAATTTGTACTATGCGGAATCAGAAACTTGGTTTGCAGTTACATAATAAATTGCGTCAATTTATGTCTTTCTTAACCTGATAGTCAAGTTGTTGAGAAAACGTCATCCTTCGTCGAGCTTTTTTTCTTAACCATGCACGCCAAGTCGTTGCACATCATTTCCAGTGTTACATACATACAGTACTTGTGTGATGCATAAGTTGTACTTTTATATAATCGTGATTCGAACTTTTTATTGTAGTAGTAATACGATTTCTTTAAATAAATATTTGAGAAAAATAGTATTTTTAGGGTTTGACAATTTTGTGTACGTTTCTAGTAAATTTTCCTAGCTTTTGCATAATAAGTTATTTCACTTCTTTTGTATGTTTGAATTGGAAAAGTAATAATGTAAATACAAGTATAGTTTGAAACAAATCACAAATATTTCGAGCTTAATTAGAATTTTGTAGATAGTGAAACAACCGATAATTTTTTCGAGGACATTTTTTGACACCTGGCGTTCTTTTTACTTGTTCAAGTTTTGAAAGGGGATTTCATATCTTTGTGAAATAAATCTATATACAGGGCTACTGTTTATTGGTCACGCTTCCTTGAAAGGGTTATAGGACATTTTCCGCTGCCCAATAACCCAACAATGTTTTATGCAAAAGTCAACCAATTTCGAGTTATTATTTTTATGATTTAACTATTAGGAGTACAACTTTGCAGTGACCGTTTTACTTAGAGAGCCACTGCGGCCGAAGTAGTGGCCCTAGCTCAATAAAAAAAGTGGCATTTTAAACTAGAGGCTCTGCCAATGTAAACAATTTAAAAAAGCTAACGGATACGTGTATGCATTATAAAGTTATTGGCACTCAAACATGGCAACCTACGAGCCGAATTCTCAGCATTTGCGGGAACTGCTCCAAAGACAACAAAGGAAGGGATTTTTGCACCGGATTGTGACTGGAGATGAAAAGTGGGTTCACTACGATAATCCTAAACGCCGAAAATCATGGGGACTGCCTGGTCATATTCCGTCATCGACGCCCAAACCGAATATTCAAGGATCCAAAGTGATGCTGTGTATCTGGTGGGACCAGCTGGGCGTTGTGTACTATGAGCTGCTCAAACCATCCGAAACCATCACAGGGGAACTCTACCGACGTCAGTTGATGCGCTTGAGTAAGGCACTCAAAGAGAAACGGCCACAATTTAACGAAAGACATGACAAGGTGATACTGCAGCATGACAATGCCCGACCCCATGTTGCAAATGTCGTGAAAAAGTACTTGGAAACGCTGAAATGGGAGGTTTTATCCCACCCGCCGTACTCTCCAGACATTGCCCCTTCCGACTATCACTTGTTCCGGTCAATGGCACACGATTTGGCTGACCAGCACTTCGGTACTTACGAAGAAGTCAAAAATTGGGTCGATTCCTGGATTGCCTCCAAGGACCAAGACTTTTATCGACGCGGGATTCGAATGCTACCTGAAAGATGGGCCGAGGTCGTCGCTAGCGACGGGCAGTACTTTGATTAAAAAATATGTAGCCACTTTTTTATAATAAAGCCTTAAACTTTTGAAAAAAACGGTCACTGCAAAGTTGTACTCCCAATATAAACATGAATATAGTATACCCTAACTGTATAAAATCCATCTATATAAATGAATATCGATGTGAGTGTCAGAATATAGCATATGAAAAGTACTACAAAAGTCGCACTCTTAAAGCTTCTAGTCGATCTTAAACACTTTTGGATAATCCAACGAGAGATTTATTTCGACATAAAAGATCCAATAGACAAATTAATTTCGAAAGCCAGGCAATCACTCACCAACTAAATAGTACTTACATGCAAACGAGATTAAAATTAAGTCGCCATTGTTATACAAACAAAGCAACCCACTACATTAAATGATAACGTACGACCATAAATACAAAAAATAATATAATAAAATTTAATAAAACTCAAACAATCCCAAAAGCCTTGGGAGTTCATTTGAGAACTCGTAATATCGCCTTTCCATGGCCGTTATCCATTTACCGAAGTGTGGTATTGCGACGTAGATTACTAAACAAACGTAATCGATGACGAGCCGGGCGAGCACCGCCGATCGTCTTGTTCCGTGTATAGTCAAACTTCGCTGAGCTCCTCTTCTCAACCATGCACGCTAAGTCGGTGCACAGCATTTTCAGTGTACTTGTGTAGCATTTACATTGTACTTTTATTGGGAGTACAAATAAGTCTCCGCCGTTTGACAAAAGAAGGCCCTACTAGGAGGTTGTGGTAGAAATTGTCAGATATAAAACGTCATATCGTAAGGTTGGACATCTGGCAAGACCATAACCTTGAAATATTAGCGATTTTGTATCACATAATTCTTTTCGTGTGAAAATGCCGAGTTTTGGGCTGAATATGCGTCATTTACTGGATCTTTTGATTTACTTCTTTGATTTAAAAGAATCCAAGATTCTTTCAAGTACCATGTTTGAAATAAATAGGTCATGTAGTTTTTAAATGGCAGTGAACACGGACTTTGAAAAAGTGGTTTCGAGAAAAACGCGTTTGAAGTTTTAGAAGCAAAAAAGTGATTTTTTTTACATCTTACAATGAATCATCGATTCCAGCTCCATAAATTAGACTCCCTGCAGCAGCTTCGATGTCTTGAGCCTCTTTTTTCCAAGCCTTTGCCTTATCCTGGCTTCTTTGCTCTGCTTCTCAGCTTGTATCTCAGCCCGGTTGATGCGACAGTTATCTTCCAATCTTGCGTATTCGTGAGCGCTCGGCCAAACGCTGATGTTCATATCCGACAGAAAGGTGAGAAAAGCACCAGCACCTCCATTGAAAGTGCATGCAGCCACGTAGGATGCAAATTCAACGATTTGTTTGCTGCCAGGTAATTTTTTCGGTGCAATCCTTCAAATTAGCTGGTTCAGAATTTCGTTGGCATTTTGGGTAAAACCTCCAAGACACCTTTCAAGAAGTTCATCCTTGCTCAGATATTTGTAAATCGGTTTGATTGCTTGTAAGGCATCTCCTGGAAAAGGAGTGTAATTGTGTTTAAAATTTTCCACTCCTGTTGTGGCCAGAGCTTTTTGATAAGCGCAGCACGAGTCCTCGCCGCTCAGGCGCTTATCGTGTAGAGGGTTATCGTCTGTCGACTGCTGGTGATAGTATGTTGCCCAGATGGCATTTTTCATGTTCTTTACCGAATCACAATTATGTCTTATTGCTGCTCCGTAGTATCGACTCAAATTATCGATGACTTTTCCGGTGAGTTTTCCTTTGCCGCCGAGTACTTTACTTCGCCATTTTTACCTGAATTTTTTCCTGTTTTCACGACTTTATTTTCAACAGTATTTTTTACCAGATCACGTAGATGTTTTCCCATTCTCTTTTGCACGTGACCTACACATTCTTTTTTATTTATAGTGAAATTTTCACCGTAAGGTTTCGCTTTCACTAAATTGCCATAAGTTTTGCTATCGCCTTCTCCGACAAAGTTGCTGATATTTGCTCCATACTTTTCCGCTGTGCGGCGGAACATCTCGATTACTGTGCTTACTTCCATGTTACTTGATGGTCCGGTGTGATTGGCTTGACATTCATTATCAACGTGTTCTTCATGCCACTCTTCAGATTCAGTTGTGATCAATTTTTTTCCCCCATAATTGGCAAGACTGACAATACAAACTACTTACGAAAATATTAATAACTTTTCCAGTGCAATAACCAATCAATGAAGTGACGCCAAACAAGGAGCTATAGCCTTGCTCCTGCCACGTGCCGTCGCCAGAAATGGTTAAAGTATCAGACTCCGAATTTGCCCTTGTTTTCTCTTTTTCTTCGGCTGCTGCGGAAAGGAGAAATTTTTCAGCAGTCGTTTCGACGTAGGAGCAAATCGATTTCATAATATCCAAATAAGACGATGTGGCTGAAAAATTACTTGCAATGTCCATTAGACCGCAAAACTTATTGCAGCCTGTTAAACCCAAACCTAATGTACGCATTACGAAAACAAATCGAGTGTTGATTTCGTAGCGATGACCAGTTTTCTCACACGTCGGTATGTAGAGTAGATCACAATTGGCACATTTTACCTGGATTTGAAAGCCAAGACCTTTTTCACAAACTTGCAATGGTTGAGAAAACAAGCAAGAAATCGACGATTCTATAATGATTTTCAACGTCTTCCGGCACGCTCGCACTGATATTCAACTTTATCTTCTTCGATGATCCTTTCGATCCTTATTTTTTTACATCGATTAGGCCTTTTTTCGATCTGCACAAATGCGTTCTTGTATCTGTTCGGTCACCTCTTAAAACTTTAGACAATCTCGGCATTTTTTATCAGAAAATTTCTTGACAAAATTATAAAATCACTGAGAACAAGCGCTCGACCGAACGTACAACGACTAACTGACGCTTGTTTCTCTTTGGCAAATATTATACACAGCCGTATACATATATGTATACGGCTTTTGTTACCTCTCTTTACTCACTAGAACCTTTTTGAAACAGAATAATGGGATGGACGAAGGCCAAGTGAATAAACTGCATACCTGGTCATCAGCTGCGCGCTACCTTTCCGACCGCCCGCAGCTGTCGGAGTTACAGTGTTAGAGGAGCGGGACTAAATAGTCAATAACTTCGAGAGTTTTGCTCTAATTGACTTGAAATTTTGGGATGATATTCTTTAAATCTTTAACCATAAGAAAAGATTTAAAAAATCGATTTTTCAAAAGTGCAAACCCCTACCCTCCCCTTAAAAGATGCTTTGAACCATCGAGAATAAGGGGAAAAAGTGTGGTACCTGTAGAACAAGGTCCGCAGGCCCGTGTGGGTCTGCGGTCGCAGTGGCTGGCCCTTATGAGACATGGACCGTTTTGCTCGAAACACAATTTTTCAAAACGGCACGCAAAAAAACTCCTACAATTTTCATTTTTTTTACTCCAAATTTAAGTACATGTTAAAAATAACATTCCGAACAGAAATACGTACGGGATTTTCTATGAGTTTGTTATAACATTAGTTATTAGCTATCGTGTTCCTAGAGTTAAAAACTTTTATCGTAAAAAAATATTTGCGTTATAAAGATTAATATTTTATATTGTTTATGTTAGTGCCATGTGTCTCCTTATAGGGGACAAATCTTTTTTACGGAAAATTACTCCGTCTAAATTTCAATACAGAGCATACAGTGTTAAAAGTTGCAATGTTAAAACCCATTATCTCCGAATGTAAATAGTCGACTGTTCTGAAATTTCACTGAAACATGCATAATGATACGAACAATGTTTGGTTAAAATTTAAACAAAATCTATAAAAATCAAGAGCGCACGTTTGTTCTACCTTAAGGAGGTACGGTGATGACCACGCTAGTAAACTGAGAGTCTATTTTTCGCCATAATACCGCTACGTTTTAGACATATGTGTGTGGCCTATATTTCGAGAAATATTTTTTAAGTATTGAATTTCAAGCTACTTATTATTTTTATAATATGAAAACAAACGTAATAATCTACTACTCGACTTCAGTAGTACGCCATATCGTCGACGTTTAGCGTCGCTGCATTTTCGATAGCTGTCATCGGTCCCACGCGCTCGGCTTATTATTTTTGGTAGCCGGTAAACATGGAGAATGAAAATAAGTACTGTAGAAGTTTATCAAGAGAGTAACAGGATTGTACCTGAAGTCCAGTTTAGAGACAAAGGTAGATTCTGTCGGACAAGAATTAGAGAGTGAAAAGATGATATTGCGAATGCAAATGCAAAACGTCGCGTTGACGTTAACCTCAATATCCAATGTCCAATCTGTCCGAAGTCAAAATATATTTCATCGATTGTTATGTTATTTTTCTCTTTCCTAATTTTCACAATATTTGCAGATATAAAAACGAACGTTCATTTTATATGACGGTTTTTCCATGCTGAATTTACATATAAATGCGTTGTACGCATGTCGCCAGAAAGATTGAGATGCCTTAGCTATACATAAAAGAACTTTGAGTAAATATCGACGAAAGGCCTTTTATAATCGATTAAAAAACGTACGGCTTCACACAACCATCTTTTTAATGCGCGTTGAAAATATCCGATAGAAGAATCAAATTTGCGCGGGTATCCGGCGTTGCCACACTTCGAGCAAGATGGCTGCGGTTACGTCACGAGACGTCTCTCTCGCCGAATACTTCGGTTTTTCGCGACTTTATTTCTAAATGTATTGCTTATTTCTGCGGTGAGCTTTCCAATTCAAGTTGCCTTATTGATCACAACGAAACAACGAACGCAACCGTCAGTTTTTTTTACGCATGTCTTGGCTCCAAGTAGCACAAAAAAATCGATATATGAGAGGACAGGCACATTTTGTCGTCTACGTGTGACTAATTGACCAACTTTAACAATTAATAACTCGGAAACTATACGGTAAATCTCGCGGAAACTCCGCATACGCATGGACAAAGCTCTCGACAATGTTATTTAAAAAAATCGGGCTTTTATCTTGGACTCGCTCCAATCACCGTACCTCCTTAACACGTTCAACCGTTGACCACTCAATTCTGTTGGGTTGGAGGTTGGGCTCCGCCGGCGCTGAGTATGCGATGATGGTAGCAGTAACCCTTGAGATGCAAGAAGGCCCTAGCGTCCGCGGCCTTCGTTTTAAAACGTACGTCCGTAAACGAAAGGCTTTGTTCAGATTGGTGGTGCGATCCTTGGCGAGATATTGTTGCTGAACGAAGCCGAAGGGTTCGACGAGTTCCTTGAGGTCAACCTCGCTGGTGCTCTCGGAGAGATTGGAGACAGCGGTGATATCCTCGCGACATTGGGACTGTATACTGTGGCCGCGACGATTGACACCGTTTCTCATCCTCGGCAGTACTTACTGCCCTGGAGAAAACCGATGGTCCATCTAGATGGTAAATTCGACGCTACATTAGTTCTGGTTCCTGCATGATAGCCCAGGTACCTACCACCTGTGTGCGTACAGTATCGATACCAGTATTAGTATGGTGCGGATACAGAACCGGTATCTTTTACCATTGCACAGTGTACCGGTACCAGTCTAGTAACACGTACATTTGCATGTAACGGTGTACTACCGTACAGGTACACTGTAGGGTACAATCGCTATACGCCATACCAATAGTACGCTCGGTCATCAGGGTGAAGCCACCGAGGAATCGCCACAGGTCTACAAACCATCCGTGTTTGAGACGTAACAGTTACCGTTGGTAGGCAAAGGGCGTTGAACTTTCGTGCCTCATTTTGGTTGCACACTGCTCAGGAAATCGAGGATTTTGAGGGGTAATGACAATGGCTACGGATCATCGGAAAATATGCTATCTGCGATTTTTTCACGAATAAATACGGACGTATTCCTGCGAAGAGCAAATAAACTTGAGTTTCTTGCATCGGAACCGTTGGCTGTTCGACCCATCGGCGAGCGGGAAAGCAATGCGGGGAAAGATCGTGGCAAATGACAAAATACGTAAATTGAGGTCATGAGATAGGCCATATTTTGTATTCTTACTTCAATATAAATTCCAGCGATCCGATCGTACTATCCAAATTCGAGGATACACGGTAATATCCATATGACCGCGGATACGGGAAAGTTGCGCCGATGTTGAAGAATTCGTGAACTTTGCGTACCGCCGTTGTCACGTCGAAGTGACACTTAGCATCATCGTCGGTAAAAACAAAAGAAAAACACTTTGCGAGTCTCACTTTCACCGTAAGCAAACTCACTCATTAATTTTCGTCAATGTTGATCTTCGCAGACGCCGAGAAACTTCAAGTGTAGAAGAGCGATGTGAATCAACCTAACGCGACAAAATACCGAGGTTCCGATTCACGCAACTACCCGACGGTATGAGCAAGGGGGGGGCGCTGCGTGTCAGGACCTTTACACACGGCGTATTCGATTCGATGTAGTGTATGTTTTGATACGACCGATTGTCGAGCGAGTCAACAAACGGTGGACTTCAGGCTGAAACGCGGCGTTTCAGCGTGAAGTGAATCTAGAACGATTGTGAGGTGTTGAAGAATTTTCGTGGTAAAAATCATCGTTCGGAAATTCGGTCGAATATTATGAGATCTCAAGATTGAGTAGACGGATCAAAAAATGATCCAAACAAAATCGATAGAAAATAATCATATTTCATTGGTAAAATGTCCTTAAATTTTCGATTCGTCGCGGCTTTTTCGCGTAATATCGAATCGAAGTTAAAACGTCGTCTGCTAGAGCCCATTTACTGTATAAAGAGTCGCGGCGTGTTCGTTAGTCGGTCAGTGGCGTCGAGATCGGTGGCGTCGAATTTTTTCTTGTATTACATGGCATCAAGATGCTGCCGCGTCTCTTGATCTGGAACTCACAAAGCGCGTACACGTTGTTCGCGCGCTTATTATTTCGAGATCTCTCGGTGATTAACCGTGTAAACCCGCAGCAGGTTGCTTTTGACAAGAGATACTCGCAGGGTGAGGGAAAATAGAAAATGAAAAAAAATGTCGCGCGTAACCCGTCGGTTAAGGCCCTCGCGAGCAGGGTGTGCGAACGAGCATGCAGAGTCATCGTGCCAGGGCGGTGCTGCACGGAGATAAGCCGTCGAACGCATCGTCGAACGGCCAGAGACTCGACACTTCCGTAGCAGTCGCGAGATACACACAGGTCCGATGCGACAAGGGTGAATCTCCCGCCGACAGCCCCCCTCGTTTTGCGAGCGTTATTGCGCGGAAGCTCGATAACGCGTTTGCCCCTACTGTCTATAGGATTCAATACGCGCCAACTGCTATGAAAAGGGCGAACCGATTCGTACACGGTTGAATGAGCAGCATGAAAAAATGTTGAGCGCGCGAAAAGTCTCCGATAGCGAAACAAAGGAGTGAAAAAAAGCTCGGATCGACTAAGTTCTAGGAGTAGGGCGCGGTGATTGTCGGTTGGTCATTAGCGAGCGTTCCTTGCGCGACTCTCTTTCTCTCTCTCTCTCTCTCTCTCTCTCTCTCTCTCTCTCTCTCTCTCTCTCTCTCTCTCTCTCTCTCTCTCTCTCTCTCTCTCCCAGTCGCGCACCTGACACAGAGACAAACTAGCAAGCTACTTTGGCTGTAACGGCGCGTTGTATTGCTCCTGTGCGTCGTTACGACTCCAGCACGCACGAGCCCCAAACATATTCCTGCCCCCACCCCCTGAACTCGACAGAAACAAAAAAAGTAAAAATGTAGGGAATAAAACGGGCGAAAGTACGGTAACTCTGCTTATGAGAAAAGCGTTCTCTCCGTGTCCGGGTTTCCGTTGTCCCTTGCGGATTTTTGACAGGACATCCCTAAAGCATTTCCGAGCCTTCAAGGGCTTATCCGTGGATTTCTCGAAAGTGGGAATTTTCATGAAAGCACTAGACCCGGGAAAAGATTAGGAAATGAAGGGGTAGGTAGCTTGATCAAAACTATGGTCTAAGAACAGGGACCCAGTAAAGGGCTTTCAGGCTTATAGTTGAAGATTCCCTGGTACCACACGTTGCCCTTATAGGGGCCAGTATAAATAGCTTGACTAAATAATGAATGGCATAATAATGATCACAATCGATTTAACATAACAGGAACATAATTCGGGTATCTAAATGAGGGTACAATGTCCGGAAATACCATGCGTTAGGGCCTTCGATGAACCTCCGGAATTATAGAAACTGGAAACTGGTCACTGAAAGAAGGCCAATGGGGACCACAACTGAACCTACAGAACCTTAGGTGGGCCTACTTCGAGCGCTCCCGCAAAACCTACTGGCCTCCCTTTCGGCCTACTGGATACTACCAAAAAAAAATTAATTTCAGTAGGATCTATGTAAATGAAATAGGTTTTTTCCTTGTCTCACGGCCCACTAAGATCATATTTGTTTCAAAGATATTATAATATATAAATAAAGATTCGATTCAAATAAATCTTTATTTGCTTACAATGTACACTGTAAATCTAAGTGTACTGTATCCATAAAATATTTCATAAATCCGAAATAAAATGAATCCCTTAATTGAGAGTTTTACCACAACGATTTTTTATCAAAATTCGTCATTCCCTGGCCTTTGGAAATGATTTTTTTCGAATAAAATATTTCACCTATATACGGATCGAACCTAAAATCGACCTACTATAGCTACGCAGGTTGCCCCTATGCTGACGAGCGCTTATAACATTTTGGTCACAGATATGGCATAAGAGACCAAATAAATACCTATAATTATTTGTCGTACCTCATAAACTATATCAATTAGTTAATATCATTGTGATGCTATAGATGCAACATGCCATAGATTTTTTAAACATAGCCTATATATATATATATACATACACACACACACACACACACACACGCGCGCGCGCGCGCGCGCGCGTGTGTGTGTGTGTGTGTGTGTGTGTGTGTGTGTGTGTGTGCGTGCGTGCGCGCCCGTGTGCGTGTGTGTGTGCGTGCGTGCGCGCCCGTGTGCATGTGCGTGTGCGTGCGTATGTGCATGCGTATGTGTGTGTGTGTGTGTGTGTGTGTGTGTGTGTGTGTGTGTGTGTGTGTGTGTGTGTGTGTGTGTGTGTGTGTGTGTGTGTGTGTGTAATTCCTCTCACACACACACACACACACACACACACACACACACACACACACACACACACACACACACACACACACACACACATACACATACATACATGTGTGTGTGTGTGTGTGTGTAATTCCTCTCTCTACACCCTCTCTATGCCCCCACGCCCCTTTGATATGAGTGTTGCAATAAAAAAAGACCATTAGTTCAATCACATAGAAAAATGGTTGACTCTACGCAAATTCTATTTAATTTAAATTTAAAAAATTAATTAGATCCTTTTAGTGAATTCAACTAAATTGAATCTTTTCGTGAATTCAACTAAATTGTTTTTTGAACAGATGAAACCGAACCACAGATTTATTAGGATTGATTTGAATAAATAAATATATTTAAAACGAATAATTGTAACAATGGAATGCAATAAGCAAAGTATTGTTCTACGAAAAATCTAGTTAATTCGAATTTAAAATAATCAAATAGATGCGGTTAGTTAATATCAATAGAATTTAGCGGAAAGAAATAGAAATATGCTTCACACATACACGTGGGCATATTTTTTTATTTCCGACGTGCTAAAAATGTAAACAAAGAAAAATCAAACATTTTATTTTAAATCGACGATAATCGGCCATCGCCATTTATCGACTCATTATCGAATGAATTAGAATAAACAAAAAGAACAACAACAATAGGAAAAAATTAACAAAAAATCGAATGAGATTGAATTCCAAACCGACAATTTCAATCGTTTAGAACGTAAAATGGACTATAATTAACACCCTAACGTTTTATACAAGTATCAACATGATACGTTATTTAGATATACACTGTCAGCCAAAAGTTTTCGGACACTCCACATAATTGCAAAATTTTCGAGTGCTGGATAATTGCCAAATAATGTTACAGTGATATAATTTATTTCATTTATTATTTTACAAAGATACGATGAAGCTCTATATAAATAATTATTCTAACATAATTTTGCAATTATCCAAAGTGATTGAAAGATTTGCAATTATCTGAAATGTACGAAAACTTTTGACCGGTAGTGTATATTCGAATATATTAACGCAACCACATATTTCAAGTATTATATATATATACATATATATACATATACATATATATATATATATATATATATATATATATATATATATATATATATATATATATATATAGTATTATCAAGAGACGCGGTAGCGTCTTGGGGCCAAGTAATAAAAAAAATTCGATTCGTCATATAATATACACTTCCTCTTCAAAGGCTGGATATTTCTTGCCGCACTAAAAGTTAGATAGCTTCGTCAAAAAAAAGGTAACCAAATTTACCGAACGGCATTTTGAAGGGAACAGATTCGGCTTTGTTTGCTTTTTTGAAATATTTAAAATAAACAAATTTCGACCCGGTACGCACTATTGTACGTGACTGTTTTTCGCCTTTTTCCGACCATCGAGAATTGGGCGCATGAAGTGGATTATGGAAAAAAAATGTGTGTAGTGATGATGGAGTGATGATAGAGGAGATATCGAATTTGGGCCGAAAGCAGGTTAGGTGGGGTCAAGGCAACGGATTTGAGATCGAAAGCAGGTTAAGGAGGCCTGTGTTCTGCACGTTTCCCTGAGACTGGGGGTCGAAAGAAGGCTTGGGAGTACTAACAGAGGCTACACTGGACCAAGAGGAGGTCTCTTCATGGCACTGAACTCGACGAATGGAGTTTGGTAGGTTCAACGGAGGGTGACGGCATGTGCATTACAAAAAAAGGGTCCTGCGAGGGTTCAGAGAAGGTTAAAGGTTAAAAATGTTGACTCGGGCGAGGCGAGTGTGAAATTTGTGGATACCCGTCGTAAGGTAGCAGGGACAAGGAGGCAAGGTGAAAATATGATACCGATCGCCGCCAGCGCGATGGATCTTTCTTTCTTCCCGTTACTTCTCTACTTGTAATTATTCGTGCGATACGGAAGGCAACGCGCGTTGAGGAAAAACCGCGTCTTGGCCAGCCGCGCCGCAAGCACGCAGTGCGTCCGAGTTGACCGAAGGGACACGGTCGAGTAGATATCGAAAATGTCGCGGATAGCGGGCGTCGCGAGTAGTAGCAGCAGCGCGGTGGGCGGCAAGGTGGGCGCGCGGGGGTGCGGTTGCGGGACCCCTCATCCGCCTCTCATTCAGTTACGTAGCAAATGTCGCGCCATACGGCCGAATCACCCCCGCTCGATCATTTTTCCGCGCTGCTCTGACAGCGCCCTTCTGAACGCGCACGTGTCTGTGTGCATGTGCGCACCTACATACATCCCAATCGAAAGCTATACGACCGAAAACCCCGTGCACGAGACGCAACCGCTATTGTACAATGATAACATACACTCAGAAAAACGTTTGGTACCGTCAAAAAAAAATTGTTTGAATCAACCAAATCCTGCAGTTGCGGGTGGCAAACGATATGAACCATTCAATTGACTGCGAGATTTGGTTGAATTACAAATAGATATTTATTTCCGGCAAATAAACTTCTCCTTGATACAAAAACGCACAGAGTACTTTCAATTCTGATTCCGGTGTTCTGAAACCAAACGTCGGTAATCTCTCCCTTCAAAGCATTTTCAAAATATATAGTTCAACGAAAAACATATACAGTGGAATGAAAGATGTGTGCATTTAATTAATTGCAGAGCATACTTCAGTCAATACATGAGAGGCTCAAACCGAGTGTCCACGTGATTGGATTTACCGAATTTAATCGATATCTGAAATTACGGGAGAACAAAGGCTCGTGCCCGCAAAAAAATCTCAATCATGGTTCCCTTAGCAATCCTTCAAAACTTATGCACTTGGTGAACATGCAACGTTAAATGAAACTCACCGGCGTCCACTAAATTTACTATCAACATCGGAGAGACGCCGTACAATGTCTTTCTCGAAGGATAGCATGCAGCGTGACAACAATGGCGGACAAAAAGAAATGACAAAGGGAAATAAAAAGAATGAGAAATCGTACACTTACCTCGAAATGTAGCAACAAGCGATTCAAGCCCCCAATCTATCAAGATATCTTCTACTACGCTACTACATTTTTATATTTTCGCTGTAAATCGTCTCACAAAACTTATCACAATGACTATTGTAGTTTTCTACACGCTCACAGCGGAGATGCACGTCAACAGCCAGAAGAGAAGACGTGAACAGCCGGAAGTCGAAAGGGCGATCGTAGCGCTGTTCGTGCATGCATCTGAAACTACACTAATTCGTGATTTCCACTAACTAATCGCTCACAGCGATCGAACAGAGCGCGCCCGTGGTCGGATTTGCCAAATAAAATCGTTATCTAGAAATCGTGCCTGGAAAAAAGTGATCGATTGCACCCACAAGAACTCAAGTAGCAATAGCAATCACTAGCTGAAAAATATGCACATCGTAGAAGAAAACACGGTCTTACCCAGAAGTAACTTTAATCAAATCATTTGTTTCAATTAACTTATTCAATTGTAAAACCAACCATCATTCGCTTTATGCGTAATAATTAATTCAGTTGGAAAATGTAGTTTATTGGCCAATATAATGATCAGATATAAAGTTCAAATAACACGCGGATTAATTGTATGAACTTCGATGTAGTTAATCCAACCTATTATATGGCCAGGGAGATATTGCTATTTTTACATGATAATTTGGTTGTTTCAACTAAACTGGCTTTGTCATTTGAATCGAATTGTATTTCAAGCGAGTAAAATTAAGTTGCTTCAAGCAAAATTGTTTCAACTAAATATACATAGTTGGTATTACTAAACGTTTTTCTGAGTGCGCGATTGGACAAGAGACGAGATCAACATTTTTCGTTGACGGAGCGCACGGGTTCGAGTCGATCAGACGAAACGATTGATAATTCCCGAGTCGACATTTTCAGCCTATTTTCAAGGTCTATGACTTGACATTTAAGGGGCCTTCTCACTTCAGACACTTAAAAAAGGCTATTTTTATGCGTTTTTTTTATATGTTTATATTATAGATATTGATATAAAAGTTGTTACACTTCCGAAATACATTTAAAAAATTGCATTATTTATTCAAGTCACTACAGACGAAAATGGTAGACAAAAAGATGTCCTAAAAAAATTGTAGGTCTGCGCTGTTGATGAAATCTCGGAGATGATCATCCAAAACAAAAAAATCAAACGGTCTTAGATTCGGTATGTTAATGACTATAGCGCATATCATACGATTTTTTATATACGCGAGAATAACAAAATGGGGGACATTTTTCGAAAAAAAACGTGTCTTTTTTCACCGTTTTTTGACAAAAAAAATAGTAAACATTAAAATTTAACAAAATCCTTCATATGCGCTATAGCTATAGTTGTAAAGAATATGTGGTTCAAATTTCATAAGGATCAGTTCAGTAGTTTCGAAAATTTTATCAACAAGCAGTCGCGAAAAGCGTTGTTTCGAGAAAAACGCGTTTAAGGGGCTATACCAGTGTGAACGCTGAAAATTTGGCTGATTTTCGGGATTTTTTGGAAGAAAAGTACTCAATTAAATGTTTTGGAAAATTTCGAATATATTTGGCTATATTTGTCCTATATTACATCATTTTGTCATAGAAAAATATTGATATCCAAGCGACTCTTGCGCTGCATTCGGAGGCGCAAAAAAACAAATTCCTCCACTGCCGACATCATTCCGACCGATTGAGTAGCTGAAACCGAAAAGGAAAAAAAATGGCGTAGCTATGAAAAAAAAAATCTGTTTTGTTGGTTTTAAAATGGTTGTTTTTTTCAATGCCAAATCATCAATTTTCATCCAATCAAAAATATCCTACCTCATTGTAAAGTAAATATATTCAAGAGTACTCAGTTCAAATTTCAAGTCAATCGGATAATTGCACTGCGAGTAACAATGTCAGCAAATTTGAAAAATCTCATTTCGAGAAGAAACGCGTTTAAAGATTTCACTATCGATTTCTGCAAGATAAAATGATTAGAGATACGGCCTTGAAGTGTTTACAGGATATTCTTGAAAGTATCAACTGTCGAAAAGGGCAAAAAAATAGATTCTTTGAAGGTGTCACGATGGTATAACCCCTTAAAGTTGGTTTGGGTTGCATAAATACATTTAAAAAATATTATGAGGTATTTCGAAAGTGTATTTAACAAGTGTAGCAACTTTTATATCAATATCTATAATATAAACCTATCAAAAAAATTCATGAAAATAGCCTTTTTAGCGTCTAAAGTGAGAAGACCCCTTAAGCTCCACTCGAGGCTACTTGATGCTACAAGTGTTTCACTATGAGCCTCAAAAAGACGCACCGACATAAACTTTTGTGCTCCTCATTTGCTGCTGGTAAGGCAGGTACCTCCTGCACAAAACGATTTATACTCCTACCTGCTACTCAGCTCAAGTACTTCCAGCTCCTCTTCTGATGTCGTTTGAATCTACCGAGCACGTGTCTGTTCCGACGAAAGATCATCGCGAAAAAAATTATAATATTGAGTCATTTCCCAATCAAGTTGTTCATCAATGAAATTAATGTATTTAACGTCGCTGGAACAAGGATTCAACAGCTCATATTTTATCATTGTTCATGGCTATTAAAATGAAATAAGAATCAACTTAGCTTTTCACTCCAGTTCTTTTTTTTTCTTTTTATTATTATGGCAAGGCTATATATATTGCACTCATTGAAATGCATATTAATGCAAATCGTTACAACAATTTCGATAGAAATAGCCCTCATGATGCCTGTCGCATGGCACGTAAACAAAATGTCGCAGTATGGAAATTAAAATTATCTTTATTAACGACAAATATATTACCCTATAGATAGTAGCTCTTGTATAGTGTTGACGCGTATAACCGCATTCAATTTGAATTTGCCGATAATTACAAAGTGGAAGTTTGACAAAACGATTGTAAGAAAAATTGGCTCCTTATTTACTTTTATATTTTTTTAATCATTAGTTGCCATACCGGAACTTTTAGGATATTTATACAGCACTTATGAATAATCTCTGTTCATCATTGTTGAATTATAGGAATAATCGAATTTTCAAGCGATCGAAAAATGTGTATGAATATCTAAGTTTCCATCGATACTTATACTTCATGGCAAAATTTCTAAGTCTGAATTACAAAAAGACTTTCTAAATTATCGTTTAATATCATTAATATATATATAATAAATAGTACAAATCGTGCATACTTTTGATCCATCTTAGGCCCACTGACGTAGCATTTTTCTCGAAAAAATTATAAAATGCGATAATCTTGAATTGAGCATAGGTACATTTTCTCAATCGATCATTAAGGTAGGACGTGAGTGCGTAAAAACTATTTTTAGTGCAAACATTGGAATTTTTTAACAATAATTGCATTCGTGAAAATTCCATATTTAAATAAATGTTTTTATTCGCCTGATAATTTGATAACTCCTATAGTTTAATGATAATAAACAGAGGTCATCAATGACGCATCAGTGATGTGTCGCATATAGTATATGCGACACGTGCGTACCTGCGCCGAGAAAAACATCTATGGTATTTGCAACAAACGCCCAAGATAAGGGAGGGGGTAGTAAAATTACCAACAGTTTATTAACACCGTAATCGTAATATTCTTAGTACAACTATAAGCGAAAAGTATAGTTAAACACGCGATGCTTGAGTGGCGCGTTTGACTATCTATTATTCCCTCAATAATTAATAATTATTGTAAAAAGCTTGGAAATATAGATATGGCTAATTCGGTGCTATGACAAAAAACATATCAACAAAATAGGGATAGCGGTGGCCCGTCATTATTGCGATTTAGATATATTGATCGTGAATTGCTTAATGAATTTTCAAAAGTCGATATCTCGAAAAGTTTTGCGATACGCCGCAAAGCAATTTCAGCGCAGTGACTTGTATTGTCAAGAAGAATATCCGTGTAAAATTTCACCCAATTCGAAGGTAACGCCTATTTGGAAGTAGGTACAGCTGGAATAACTTTTTCTGTTGTGCGCCGCATATTAGCGATTAAGTGATGCCACAAGCACTCGATAGCGTAGTGCGTAATATCGGCAAAAGCTATAGGCAGCTAGCTTCGAGATTTCACGCATAGGCGAAATCATTTCTTCGAGATAACTCATTTCACGAGGGCTTCGGTTGATGACAAATTATCCATTTTTTTTTAATCGTCGAGGTAGAACTCTCGGTTGAGTATTTTATTTTATTTTAGATTAATGCAATGTTGTATGCGTTTAGTGAACGGGCTGCGATGCCTTATAATGTCATTGGTGTACCTATACTACTGTGTCCAAAAAATAAGGTGACATTTGAATTTACACTGCGCGCGTCGAAGGATTTGGAGAATTATTTTTTTTTTAGGTCGGTAGTACTGTCAGTGACATCTATGTCAAATTTACATGTCAAAATATTCATTAGTGTTTGAGATACGCGTCGTTTTGTAAGCTGCTAAAAGTGAGTTTTTCGTTTTTTGCGATGTCGAATTTTGTTGAGCAAAGAATTTGCATTAAATTTTGTTTGCGGAATCAATTTTCTGCTGCGGATACGTTTCGCCAAAAACTCAACCCATATCGTTCCGCAACCACCGTATTCACCTGATCTGGCGCCGTGCGACTTCTGGCTGTTCAGCAAGCTCAAAAGATCGCTCCGGGGACACCGTTTTGATACGATAGAGGAGATTCAAGCCGCAGCGAAGACGGAACTGAAGGCCATCCCGGAAAGTGACTACAATCAGTGTTTCGAAGATTGGAAAATCCGTTGGCATAAGTGCATTGCATCGGGAGGGGATTACTTTGAAGGGGATGAAATTGATTTGGAAAAATAAATAAAGAATTTTCGAAATAAATACAATGTCACCTTATTTTTTGGACACAGTAGTATATCCGAATGCGTCATAGTGGCATTGGCGAAGGCAGTAGGCATACCGATGTCCCATTTGGCGCCTAAAAGTGGAGAAAAGGTCATTTTTTTTTGTTCAAGACCTCTCAAGTAAGGGTTCGGTTTACGTGAATTTCGAAGCAACCTAGCTACTACCTCCATCTCCTAGCACTGTGAGGAGCCGCAGAGTCAAAATTGGCTGAAAATGGTGACCCGGAAAGTTAGGGAATAACGGAACCACGGCTTTGCTCCGTTCAACGAATATCGACCAAAATTTCCTTTATCACACACCGCGTTATCATATTTTGCGATCGCCGTTCGGAGACCAGTTTCCCCCGCGGCCGGGACAGACTTTCGGATCAGTGTCTTACATTTCATTATGATTTTTCTAAAAAGTTTTACCCTTTGCCGAGAAAGATCGGACATGTAGAGAAGAAGGAAAATAGCATCGAGAAAATATTGCAATTCCAGCTGTAGGGTGGTGGGCGCGTGGTGTCATTGATCCGTACCAGCACCTGTGTGAGCACTAGCTCGCACAGAGCTCGTACAAGCGGGCTGTGCATCGCGGCTCCCGAACTTTCTGCGAAATATTTACTTTTCAAAGTGGCAACACGAGGATGCGCTAAGACGCCTTACAATTGACAATTTTTCTAGCCCCTCGTTTGAGCGACACGCGTCGCTATCAATTTTCCTCAAAAATCTATTCGAATATGATGAAATTTATCGAGGCTTCGTACCATCAAATATAAAAGCTTTCCAATTTTCCTCCTGTCAAATGAAACGCAACATTTTATTTTGGCAAACAGTATTTGTTCTTGTTGTAAAAAAATTTGTCAACAACCCGAGGAGACATTTTTTAGGGTTAGCCTGACCAGGATCAGGCCCCGATCGGGGTGTGATACGGGTAACACCTGTTACGGACATCCTGATCCAGCCCCGATCGGGCCGGAAGTATTTAGGCCCTAAATCGGGCTATACTAAAATGGCCCTACTAAGGCCGTCCCTGATGAGATCCTACTGAGGCTTTTCCCGATAGGGCCCTACCAAGGCTTGCCCTGATAGGGCCTACTATGGCTTTCCCTGATGAGGCCATAAATAGGCTTGCCCTATAACTGTCTCAGCAGTCGATAGATGCACATAACCTCTTATTTGCCACATGGAAATTTCGATTTTACAGCATCGTAGCTTCGGAGTTTCGATGCATTCCTGAATTCTTTTTAAAAAAAGGTGCTATGGTCTGTCACGACAAAAAACGTTATGCAACTCGGATGCGTGTTAGAAGATTTCGGCATCTTTGTAAGGAGAAGAGAGAGGAATTATATATATATATATATATATATATATATATATATATATATATATATATATAAGGTTAAGTTCCATAAATCTATAGCATGTTATTCGATAAACCTCTTTAATTGTCACAATGATAATAACTAATTGATATACTTTATGTGATACAACAAATAATTATAGGAATTCATTTGGCCTCTTATGCCATATCTGGGACCAAGATGTTACAAGCACTCGGTAGCATAGGCGTGCGTAGCTTTGGGTAAGTAGGTACGAGGTTCGATTCCCATATCGGCGAAATATTTTCTTCGAACAAAAACATTTCAGCAGGCCAGGGAATGACGAATTATGATACAAAATCTTTGTAGTGGACCTCTAAATTAAGTGGTTCATTCCATTTTGGATTTTCGAAATATTATATGCATTTTTTTCTGATCAGGCAATCTGATAGATGCCTGATCAGGCAACCAGGTCAAGCCCATATGTGACACAGCGTTACATTTCCTAGTAGGGCCCTTTCAGGCTGCCTTATTAGTGCCCTACCAGGGCAGTCAGGCAACCTGATCGGGTTCTCATTTGGGCCCCATCAAAATTTCTACGCGGGATCTTCTAGATATAGTATATATAGTATTTTGTCTATATATAGTATATATTTTTTTACAAGTATACAAAGTATACAAAAAAATATACGAAGAACCAATATGTGAGGAATGGATCGAGTGTAGTGAAGTATAAGACTCATACAAATGTGGGCAACTTCAATTGCGATTTATGTGTCGGTTGATGCTTGCGTACTCTCATCGACCCTCGTGCGTACTCTTAAACGCCCGTATGTCTAAGAGTTCGCAAATCCCATCTCGTAGTTTTTAGTTTGTTACGTTTAAAAAAATTAAGATTCCCAATCGTCGCTTATAATTTAAATAGAATACTAGATATTCTTTCAATTAAAACAAAAAATCATTCGTATATTTTCTTCGAAAAAAATCAGTCCAGGTCAGGGAATTATGTTTTTCAAATATCATTGACGTAGGACTCTGAGTGGGGTATTTTATTTCTGATTTATGAAATATCGTATACATTTATTAGACGGGCTGTGATACCTTGAACCAGCAGGCACGCAGTATACAGAGTGAGGCACTAACGGTTGCCACCTTGAATATCTCTGTAATTATCGACGTCACAAAAAAATGTTTGAAACAAAAGTTGTACCGTACGAAAGGGGTCATCAAATGCGGAAATTTTTCGTCATTTTCGACCATTTATATGTATTTTCCCCCTTAAATCAAATAGGTTTCTTCCTTGTCTCACGGCCTCATCAGCTGCATAAAAACCCTGATGTTTTTTATGCGGCTTGAGGTGCTCCTCAAGATGGTTGAAAACATGTACCATTCCATTTAAAAAAGTGGAGTTGGCCTTGACGTAGCTTCAGCGCCTCCACCGATAAAAAAAATAGGGTGGTCCAGTACGACGGCCTTCTCGAATACTGAAACTTTTGTCTGAAACATTTTTGGATATGATCAATAGTTTGAGTGCTACTGCTCTGTAACACTATATGTGCCTCACCCTGCTGTATATACAGCGTAAGGCACTAACTGTTGCCACCTTGAATATCTCTGTAATTATCGACGTCACAAAAAAATGTTTGAAGCAAAAGTTGTACCGTACGAAAGGGGTCATCAAATGCGACCATTTTTTTATCTCAGTGGAGGCGCTGTCGCACAGTAAAGGTCACCGAAACTTTTTAAAATCGGACGGTACATTTTTTTTCAACTATCTTGTAGAGCATCGAAAACTGCATAAAAAACATTCAGGGGTCAAAGTCGTTCAAGGTCATTTAAGATAAAAAAGTGGCATGAACTTTATTTTTATGTGAAATTACCTTTATTCACAGTAGATGTTCAAAGTAATTGCCATTGGAATCAATAACAGTATTGCAATCTCCTCATCACGGATTCTGTAGAATTTCTTATCACTTCGGCACTTATCGAATCACAAGCTCGAAGAATTCGCTCACGCATATCATCCGGCGTAGTTGGACGTTATTTATAAGCAAGATCTTTCAAGTATCGCCACAAGAAAAAATCCAGAGACGTCAAGTCTGGCGAGCGAGCCGGCCACGATACAGCTCCTCCGCGTCCAATCCAATGATTTGGAAATCTCTTTTGCAATTAATTTCTAGCTATCAGGGGAAATTGTGCCAGGCACCCATCGTGTTGATACCAGATTCAGTTTCTTGCTTCTGAAGGTATTTCTTCCAATAACGGACCTAATGTTTCTTGAAGGAATGTGGTGTACTTCCTACCATTAAGATTCCCTTCGATAAATAAGGGCCTATGATTCTATCCCCAATAATCCCACACCATACATTAACTGACCACGGTCTTTGGTGTGCAACTTGCCGCAGCCAATGTGGATTTTCAGTTGACCACAAATACACGTTGTGCAAGTTAATATTTCTGATTCGTAAATGTTGCCTCATTAGCAAATAAAATCCGATTAATAAATGAGTCATCTCTCTGAATCTCGCATTAAGCCCATCACCCTGTATAAAAGAGAATCAAATAACACGTGAAATATGCATAGAAATAATATACACAAGCGTGTAATAGAAAACGCATGAAGCGAATGCGGAAATTAGCCACTCGGAAATGTGTAAAAGGGACTTAGGTACAAGGTAACTGTATTAAAAGAGGACACTTCGGTTTGCAGTGTACTTCTAATTTGCCGAGTCGTTGCGGCTATAGTACCGGCTATGACGAGATTACGATCTACCGCGTCCAACAATTCCCCGAGGAGAAGAAGAAATCAAAGGATTTTTCTGTACCGCGTGAGGTATAGTACGCTCCTTTCCAAATGATTGCACAGTTTGATAGGACGAATGAGATTTTCGGATACGCGGACAACGATTTGTCTTGTCCGACGGAAGATCGAGAATCGGTAAATCCCCCTGCGTACAGGGTTAGTTGGCAACGAAAGAAGATGACAGAAGAGTGAGGGGCTACAAGTGCGACGAGAGTATTAATTCGAGGTACGAGGATTGATCGTGCAACACGAATGTGTCGGCGGCGTACTCGTCGGGAATAACGTCGCAGAGGCAAAGAGGGCCGACTTCCCGCTTCATCGATGTCACAAGGACAGAGAGAGAAAGGGGGGAGGGGGACTAGAATCTCGAGAGTCAAGGGGTCTGGCTTTTCGGCAGCGCGCACGTATACCTATCGCTCGGGAGAGACGAAAGGCGGAAACGACCAAGACGCCGTAGCGACGGAACACACGCGGAAGCACGACATTGACAGTCGCGAGATAGCGGTATAACGAGAATAAGCGAGCCGCCCCTACTCGCGGTACCTATATGCGCACGTATGCGACTTTGATGCTCGCGTTGGCCTAGCTTCGCCGCGCTGCTGCCCCACGACAGATTTAGACGACATCTGGTTTGCGATTCGCTCCGCACCGAACGATCCACCGATTCCAAATATCACATCATCTTCGCTTGTTTCATCCTCAGCCCTTTCTCTCTCTCTCTCTCTCTCTCTCTCTCTCTCTCTCTCGCTCTCCCCCTTTCCTCTTTGAAACAGTACAATTTCAATCAAGTGGATTAATGAGGCAACTTGCGGTGAAATTCTTCGCGAGGTCCGTTCAAAGCTCGAAATATACGTGATAGACGCGAACGCGATATTGCCCGTAACGCAAGCTGCCCTGGCGTATTCCAATTTGTTCAATTCGTTTCCATCTTCCTATTCTATTCTTCTCGTACGTGTACACTTTGTCCGGCCCGCCGCGCCGCGCAAAACCGCAACCGCAAGCTGCGTGACTTCCTTTCTTTGCTGCACTCTCCCGCGATCGTTGGGATTTTCGGGCACCAGCTTCGAAAGACTCTTAGTACGGTCAAATGGTGATGGTGATGTTGCTGAACATGTTGCGTAGGACGCTATTTTTATTTAATTTTTTTTCGTGCGGGTCGGCCATGAGTGTGAAACTCATGGCCGACTCATTTCCGAGACGTTGAGGGTGGTAGAACGACCGCCATCTTGAAATTAAGGGTGTGATTAGTTTTTTTATTTATCTCCGTAACCGTGAGACTGATCGAATTTTGTAGAGAGCTTTCATGTAGTTTATATACTTATCCATAACTTTCTCTCATAACTTAATGCGCTAATGTCAAAAATAAAAAAAAAGTTATAAAGAAAAAAGATAAAAAATTTGGGGTTAAAAAACTTGGAGGCAGGATGATTAATTCATTTGAAATCTGACAATAAAAATGCTTCTTACCTTTTCATAGAGCTTTTTTTATAAACAATGTAACGTATTTTTTTTTATTCGGTTTGTTTTTATTGAGTTTTCAGTGTCGCGAAGGGAGATAGCTTTCGTCGTGAGTAGCTTTCGTCGGTATGAAAAAAAATTGTTAATCATTTTATTTCGAGCAGTTGTCTCTTTTTTTAATTATATTGTTAAGTTTTTAAATGATTATTTCGAAATTATGAATGATCATCACTCTCAAAGCTCATTGGTTTTAAAGGGGCGGGTTTAAAAAAATGTCTCTTCCTAACCGCGAGACCAACAAAATATTTGTAGTGAGCCTTTTTGTAGTTGATACAATTCTCCATCACTTTTATCAGTAACTTTTTGCGCTGATATTAATAATGAAAAAGGTTTAAACAAAATAGTATGAAAAATAAGAGGATAAGAAACTTTGAGGCAAGATTATTAATTAATTTAAAATATGACAATCAAAATGCTTTTTTACTTTGTTATACAGCATTTCGTTATAAACAATTTGACCTATTCAATTTTTTTATTCAGTTGGTTTTTTCGCGATTCTTATGGTTATTTTATTATATTGTTTCTTCTTCATATAATTTAAACGAAATAAATTCGAATTCCTTTCTTCTTTTACTTGCTATTAAAAGTAAATGATAATAATGTTAAATTTAGATATTTAGAAATTTATAAAATTTCATAAATCGTATGATAATTAAATTCTCAATTATTCTTAATCGAGAAAAGAGCGTCCTCTCTTGATAGTTTATGCGTTCTTTGTTTAGTTTGAAAAGTATTTATTACTTGTGAATTATTGCAATAAATTATTTAACGTTGTGATTAATTATTTGTTATTTGATTAATTTGAATTAACTGAATGTTAATAATTCAAGATGGTTTATAATTGAGAATTTTTAAACTCAATTATTTGTTTGAATTTTTTCAGACATAATTTTTTTGGTTTTTATGTATAGAATTGTTATGAAACTGTAGAAAAAAAAGGATTCTTTAGTTATTTTTCGCAATATTTAAATTTCAAATGTTAGGAGAGAGCAAATATTGAAAGTTTCCCGCGTGTTGATTTGCAGCTTCGGATATTTCAAGATTCATAATAGATTTTTTGAAAATAAAAAAGTTGTGAACGAAAAAAGATGAAAAATGACGTGATAAAGAATGTTGAGGCAAGATTATTAAATAATTGAAAATCTTACGATAAAAATGCTTTTTACATTTTTTATACAGCATCTCGTTATAAACAATTTGACGTATTTTATTATTTTTTTCGGTTTATTGTTATTCGTTCTTTGGGGTTGTAAAGGGAGATAGTAAAAAAGTGAGTAGGTTACGTCGGTATTTAAAAAAATTGTTGATAATCGCTTTCGAGCAGTAGTTTTTTTCTTTTATGATAATGTGATGTTTGAAAGTATAATTTCCAAATAATCAGCCATCATTACTGTAAAATCTCCTTCGTTTTGAAGGGCCGAATTATGTTAACAATATAATTATTTTAAAAAAAGAAACTACCGCTCGAAATAAAATTATTAACAATTTTTCTAATACCGACATAATCCGAATAGAAATCCTGCTCTGGCTACAAAAAAGACCTGATCTGGCATCCTGATTTTTTTTCGATCCCCTGAACACGTTTTTTTATCAAGCCCTGATCGTTTTTGTGACCCTTTCCCTGATTTCGGTCTGATCAGGGTAAACAATCAAGGCTTGATCAGGGTGAAAAGCGAAGACCTGACATGCAGTCCAAAGAGAGAAGTTCACTGTCGGTTCGAAAACCACCATCTCATCGCATTCTTCATTGCACTGTCAAAAAATGTTTGATTTAAATAGGATCTATTTAAATAAAATAGGTTCTTTACTGCGATCCTATTTGTTTCAAATATATTTTTTAGAGTATTTAATAGAATGTTTCATAAATCCAAAATAAATTGAAATACTTAATGTAGAGTTCTACCACAATGATTTTTTATCATAATTCGTTATTGCCTGGTCTTCTGAATAGATTATTTCGAAGAAAATGTTCTGCATTTACATGGAATCGAACCTACAACCTACCTACCTATAGCTACGCACAGACCACATCAATTCCTATAATTATTTGTTGTATCACATAAACTATATCAATTAGTCAATATCATTGTAATAATTAGAGAGTTTTATCGAATATCATGCTATAGATTTTTTAAATATATCATATTAGGGTGATTCGTTTCACGGCAGCTTTTTTTTACCCATCGTGCCCGAAAACCTTTAGTCGGTACCCAAAAACAAAGTTTCGTGAAAGGGAGGTGTTGTCAAAAATGATTTAGAGGTCGCGAATCATAATTGATTAAGGAGGTACCGTGATGGCCACGCTAGTAAACTAAGAGTCTATTTTGCGCCGTAATACACCGCCACGTTTTAGACATATGTATGGGGCCTATTTTTCGAGAAATATTTTTTAAGCATTATTTCGAGCGACCTATTATGTTTATAATATGAAAACAAACGTAATAATCTACTACTCGACTTCAGCAGTACGCCATATCGTCGCCGTTTAGCATCGTCGAATTTTCGATGGCTGTCATCGATCCCACGCGCTCGGCTTATTATTTTTTGTAGCCGGTAAACATGAAGCATGAAAATACTGTAGAAGTTTATCAAGAGAGTAACAGAATTGTACCTGAAGTCCAGTTTAGAGACAAAGGTAGATTCTGTCGGACAACAATTAGAAAATGAAAAGATGATATTGCAATTGCAAATGAAAAACGTCGCGTTGAGGTTAACCTCAATGTCCAATGTCTAATCTGTCCAAAGTCAAAACATATTTCATCGATTGTTACGTTATTTTTCCCTTTCCAAATTTGCACAATATTTGCAGATATAAAAACGAACGTTCATTTTATATGACGGTTCTTCCATGCTGAATTTATATATACATGCGTTGTATACATGTCGCCAGAAAGATTGAGATGCCTTAGCTATACATAAAAGAACTTTAAGTAAATATCGACGAAAGGCCCACTTCGAGCAAGATGGCTGCTGTTACGTCACGAGACGTCTCGCTCTCCGAAAACGTGCGTTTTTCGCGACTTGATTTCTAAATTTATTGCTTATTTCTGCAGTGAGCTTTCCAATTCAAGGTGCCTTAATGATCACAACGATTAAACGAACGCAGCCGTCAGTTTTTTTTACATGTGTCTTGGCTCCAAGTAGCACAAAAAAATCGATGTATGAGAGGACAGGCACATTTTGTCGTCTAAGTGTGACTAATTCACCAACTTTAACAATTAATAACTCGTAAAATGTACGGTAAATCTCGTGGAAACTCGGCATACGCATGGACGAAGGTCTCGAGAATGCTATTAAAAAAATCGGGCTTTTATCTTGGACTCGCTCCAATCACCGAACCCCCTTAACATTGAAAAAAATGTTTTTCTCATTATTAGTGTTACCATTCCGTGAATTTTGATATCGCGATATTTTCCAACTGGGTTCTCATAGGAAATATGATACTCTACAATAAAGTTCATTGAGCCATGTCCGTAAATTCAACCGTTTCAGCGGTATCATCATTATTTCAAGTGTATATTGTATGAAAATATCTCTTCAAACGGCTGTAACGCCTAAGCTATTAGATATATCGAAAAAAAAATCGAATGAGAACTTCGTAGAGAAAGTAATTTGCTACAAAAAAGTCTTATAAGTCGAGCCCGTAAGTTCAACTCTTTCTCAGCTATAGGTGGATGAAGTAAAATACATAGATATTTTTGTTTTATTGATTTATTTGCATAAAGAATTTTTTATGACATTTGTTGAATGGTTTTTTTGATGATTGTTTACTAGCTGCAAAAGATATTAACGTTGATCTTCATTTTCCGTCAAACAACCACTGTATTTAGTCGCCAATGCTACTGCTTGTTATGCCGTATCATTAGAGACATGCAAATTGTGCAGTGTATCTACGCAGCGTACATATCGCTCATCAGTTTCCCATTCTTTTGGATCCTTGGTTATGAATTTTGAGGATAATTCGTATTGATCGAAGACAGCGAACGACCGTTCCGTGACAAAATCGCTAATGTCTTTTTCGGAGAGCGTTTGTATTTCTTTCACTTTGCACCGTTTAAAAAATTTTGATTCAGTTTTTCGCGACTTCATTGAGTTGACAATTTTTTATTTCAAATCGGGTGACAAGTCGTCGTCAAAAAGCGACAAAGCTGCTAATTCTTCACTCAAATACCATAAATGGCAAGATAGTTTGATACAGTTTTTGAAATTTTTTTGTTGACTTTTTCGAACTCCAATAAGCCTTGAACCAGTTTCAAATCTTGGAATGGTGCTTTTATTGCAACCGGAGCAACAAACCACGATTTCGCGTAAAATAGAACGATGAAAAGACAAATTTCACGCAAGCCAGTAATTTCTGATGATTTGATAGCGAATTGCTTTTTGAACGCATATATTTTTCGACAATAAATTGCCTTAGAGAGCCACGTCGCGTGGTGCATAGCTCCAGGAGCTGTGAACTTTGCTCCTTTCGGTGGTGCACGTCCCAAAAAATGTATGCCAGTTCTAGCAGCTCATTATAATCGTCCCGTGCGTGTTTGAGCTAAAAATGTATTTCTTAAAAATTTACTTATATACGTAAATACATTTTGAAGATATTTAGTTGCAAAATAAAATATTGCCATGGTCAAATTATATTTCAAAATAAAGTCATTATTAACGTAGAAGTCTCGTTTTAGACGCGTCCAAAAGTTATCTCTCCAAACAATGTATGAAAATATGGATATAACTTGTTGAATAATCCAATAAAATTATTTGTTATATTTTGAAGGAATGTAAACACTTATGAAGTAATAAAAAAAATCTTAATTTTAAGTTAAAAGATTCAGGAATCGAACCGTTCTATTTAGCTAATGCACATAGCGTATACTTTTTATCGCTGTATCCGTGAAGAACAATCAAAATATTTTTTTTTTGACACAATTCTTCATATACATATTTCTTTATAAGTGAGAAATTGATTTGAAAAAAAAAATGATCAAAGATCGTTAGAATTGTTGTGAGGAGGGAGGTATGTTTTGATTAACTTTTTAATTTCTTAATTTTTGTAGCTTCCGAAAGGATCTTCTCCCTTAAAAAAAAAAACGATTACGCAAAAACACTCGGGAGACTACCATCTTTTAAATTATTGTCAACTTTTGATATATCAGTTAGTTTACAATTATAATTACCTTAAACTGATTTTCAATGAAGTCGAGAATTGTATCGACTGTATCACCGATGACTTCTTTTACTCGTTCGCTATCCATACCAACTTCAAACGAACTCAAATCTACTTTTTCCCAATTATCGCTGAATCTTTGGAAAATTTGGACGCCGTTTTTAATTGGCCAAGGACACTGCGAAGTATTAATTTGTAAATGTGGTGGCGACAAGGCAAATATAGAAGATTATTTTCGAATTTTTCTTCCAAATATTTACACATCCCATTTCAGAGCCCTTCAAGTAAAAAATGAATATTAAAAAATCACTGATAAACTTTTTCTGTACAAATATGATCAATGTAATGGAAATTGTGGAAAATATATGTGGATGTGCAATGTGTGGAAAATATATGTGGATGTGCAATGTGTGGAAAATATATATTTTTTTTTGTTCATTACGCGTAGTAACAAAACGAAGACGAACAGGGGACGAAAATGCAATGGAAAGAGAGTCTTTAGTCGAAATATATGACACTTTTTTCACCTTTCATCACGAAATTCAAGATTTTAATTATATAACATTATAATTTTGAAACTTCGTAGCATATAATAAACGGAAAAACTTGGAAGCAAATTGTTAAAAAATATCAATGATAGTTAATAGTTACCAGTGTTGACACTGGTCGTGTCGTAGCACATTGCTTTAACACGATCAGTTACACCCCACTCGATCAGTGTTCCAATTATGACCACAGCTTGATTGTGCCCTGTCGCCTTCTGAAGTTTTGGTACTCCAAGCAATTCTTCAGTACCGATACCGGTTATTACAATTGGTAATATTACAACTTTAATTGAGCCAGTCACTTTGGGAAGTAATTTTCCGTCCCAATGGACAACCAAGGAATGTGCTATTAGTATCTTATTTTTAATACTCATTGCTTCCTGTTTTCGCAATTTAATACGATTACTGCGAAGCGTACTAATACTTAAATTGAAATCCGCCACAGTCAATCCTGCACTGACGACAACAGCGGATATTATGTGCATAGCATTTCTGTCATACGTCCCTGTTCTGTCCAGTGCACCGACCAGCTCTGAAGTCATAATGTTTTTTTCTTGACTGCAGGCTCGGATAATTCATTTTCAAAATCAGATCTAGCGAATCTGGCGCGTTTTAGTTCAGTACTGCTAAAAAACTGACTACTTTGCTCTTCGGATACCGAATATTGTGAGAAGCTTTGAGTTAAATCTAAGAGGGAAGAAATCGATCATGCAAAAAGTAAATAAAATAGTTATGTAAAAAATCGTTTTTCTAGCCATTGTGATCCATTTCTGCTGGAGAGAAACTTGCACTTGTTCCAGGTGCGTTTGAATTTTCCGATTGTCCATAAGCTGGTTGTCCGTTCCGACTTTTAACCAAGATTTGTTGTTGTTCATTGGTTAAGTACTGGGAAGCATTTGGACGAGCGATGTCGAACAATTTGTTCATTTTCTCCGTAAAATTTCCTTTCTTTTTTTTAATTGCAATTTTTTTTTACATTTACTTTTTTGTATTGCCGTGTACTCCTTATAGAGTCTTTGCAATTTTTAGATAAGACCGTGAGGTCGACAAATTGAAATGCTAAATTTGTCCCAAATCTCAACTATATGATTTATGACATATTTTGCACTTTCGTATATCATCCATTTATGAAAAATGTGTTGATGTATGAACAGACTCAACACCTCCGTTTTCGTTGGCAATTTATGTTGATTCAATTTATCTATTTCGTATCCGAGTAAATAAATCCTCTTTTTCTTACAGATTTTTTCTCCATGGTTCTCTTAGTAAAAAAAAAGTCCTCTCCTTTTAATTTTAAATCTGTACACGAGATGAACAAAACAATACAAAATTAATTCAATGAAAATTTAAAACGAACAAATGTTTCGATCTTTTTTGTTTCGTGTTTTCCTGCAATTGACACGGGCGGCGTTACCATCGCATCGCGGCGGCGCTACCGGCGCATCGTGGCGGGCGTAACAGGCGTGCCAACCATATGCTCTCCCTTGGCCGATGCGGGAAACCAGTGGCCAGGCTAGACTCACGATACCTACCGGGACCCTAGCCGAATAGAGAAGAAGAAGAAGAAGAAGAACCATATGCTCTAACAATGTATATAGCCAACGTTCGAATGGAGCAACGGTAACACCGCTCCTCTCAGATGTAGGAAGTTATATTTATATATTTCTTTAAAGTTGACATGCTTTCTCATAGAAAATGGAGTTCGTTTGATGGAATAAAACAAAAAAAATCTATTTATTTTACTTCATCCACCTATAGCTGAGAAAGAGTTGAATTTACGGGCTCGGCTTATGAAACTTTTTTGTAGCAAATTACTTTCTCCACAAAGTTCTCATTTGAATTTTTTTCTATATATCTAATAGCTTAGACGTTACAGCCGTTTGAATATATATTTTCATACAATATTCACTTGAAATAATGATACCGCTGAAACGGTTGAATTTACGGGCATGGCTCAATGAATTTTATTGTAGAGTATCATATTTCCTATGAGAACCTACTTGGAAAATATCGCGATATCAAAATTCGCGGAATGGTAACACTACTAATGAGAAAAACAGTTTTTTATGTTAATCAAATGGGAAACCTTCAATTTTAATTCGCGACCTCTAAATTTTTTTTTACCTACACCCCCCTTTCACAAAACTTCGTTTTTAGGTACCAACTAAAGGTTTTCGAGCACGATGGGTAAAAAAAAGTTGCCCTCAAACGAATCACCCTAATATATATACATATATATCTCCTCTCTCTGTCCGCCCTCTCCACCCCCTCCCCTTCAATGTGTGTATTGTAATCAAGACGGAGCATTAATTTAATCAAACAGAAAAATGTTTGTCTCTACGAAAATTCTATTCAATTTAATTTCTTTTTAATTAAATGGATAAACTTAATGGATTCAACTAAATTGTTTTTTGAACCGAGAAAACCGAATCACAGATTCATTAGGAATACATAAAATATTAGGAATAGTAACAAATGTACGCATAGCGTGGACAATATGTGTCGACGTTTTGACGACGTGCTAATATATATGTATATAATTTGTCTGGTATTTGACAAGAGGTTAGGCGTGTAAACGATGCCAAAGTTACTCGATGATTGCTTGAAACTAGCGAGATCAGGCAAATTGAATGAAGCCGTAAGTCCAGTTGCCTGACTATTACCTGACCCCAACCGGATCAGGCAAATTGAATGAAGCCGTAAGTCCAGTTGCCTGACTATTACCTGACCCCAACCGGATCAGGCAAATTGACGCATACCTTAAGTAAGGCCTCCGTACTACAACGTGATCAGACCGGTATCAAACATCAGGCCAGCCTGACAATATTTTTACCCGGGAACAATGTTTTCAATACCGAAGTAAGCTACTCACCTTTCACTACTTCGCTTCACGACGCTAAAAAATCAATAAAAACAAACCGAATAAAAAAAAGGTTAAATTGTTCATAACAAAATGCTGTATAAAAAAGGTAGGAAACATTTTTATTGTCAGATTTCAAATCAATTAATAATCTTGCGTTAACGTTTTTTATCCCCTAATTTTGCACCCTTTTTTGCTTATAACATTTTTATTATTGACATTAGCGCGAACAATTATGAGGAAAAGTTATGGATAATTGTATCAACTACCAAAAAGATCTCTACAAAACTTTTGTCAACTCCGCGGTTACGGAGATAAATCGAAAAAACTAGTTCACCCTTAATTTCAAGATGTCGGCCATTCTAAGACCCTAAACGTTTGAAAATCAATGCAATGCTTTTCGAATGTCTAATAATCGTTTAGTAATATCGCAACACTTCAGTACTAGAAAAATCATATACGTATCGCAAGGTATCTATTACAAGCGTATTAAAATTAATACGCACAGATCGCATTTTTAAATTTAAACAAAAGTAAATTTGGCATAGAAAAGTGTATTAATTTTACGGTGTTAGGTTAGTGTAATTGTTATTATTTACTTTCTGCATCTTTAATAAACTCTGTATGAATTTTAATATACAAATTCCGGAATTCTTTTACTGATTCAGTCTGTGAAAACTAATAATCGTTATTTTTAAATTAATACACTACGTTTTGAATGGCTAAGTAATGTGTAGTAATACTGTAATACCAAAGTCCTGGAAAAATTATATACCTCCTCAAAAGTACCAGTTGTGGATATATAAAAATGAATGCGAATAGATTTTATTTTGGTTGAATTAGAACTTGGCTGCTTGTTCGGTAATCACCACTTACTTATTTGTTTTCTCCTTAGCTTTTCGTGTTTGTTACCTAGCCTTCCCCTCATTGTGACCCGCGTTTCTTTCCTCTAGTGTTCACTTCTTTCTCCCTGTTCCCCCTCTTGCGGCCGCGCCGACTTTCCCCCCGCTGTATTATTTCATCATGACTCTATTAATTCTTATTTCTACTAGTCATATTTCGCCGTGAAATACCGAAGAAAAACATTTCACGACGAAATGTACGCGACTAGGATTCGAGAACATGGGACCTTCCGTCCGCTGCTTCAGTGGCGAGCACGGTAACCACTAGACCATCGCACCGGGTGTTTATCACCTACTTTAGATTTGGTGTTAGCCGATACGTTTTTTATGGTTTGATTTAACATGCTGACCAAAGCAAGAATTTCAAGTTTTCTGCACTGAATTATATATTAAATCAGACTATCCGAATAAACACCGAATAAATCCGAACAAACAAGAAGAAGGCAGTGCCTGAGAGTCGCGGATCGGTTTCTCTTTTCGCGTGGTGAAAGTTGAAGACCTCCGAATTAATGTCGTTTTTCATTTTTGTTCCAATATGCCTTAGTTGCTGAGATATCGCGATTTGAAAATTTGGGAGTTTCGGATGGAGCCAAGCAGGTTTCGGCTGGCGCGTAGAGTACGTTGAGCGTTGATACTTGAGACAAGAGCGGTCGTAGCTACTACGGTAAGACGACGGACTGGCAGTTGAAAGTTCACGGTTCGTGTCTCCGTGCTTTTTTTTTAATTCAATTTTTATTTTATTTTATAATCTCTCATGACTTTGCATGTGCAGGTAAATAAGAAAATTCGAAAATATGTATTGCTAGTTTTATTTATCTATTATATTAAAATAATTAATGTGGTTGCGGTGGTATTGCGTTCATCTTATGTTCGTGGTGTCGTAAGCCTTTGTGCTTCCCTTGCTTTTACGATGGTGAAGTAGATTAATTATTTATTTTTTATACAATATTATTTTGCTATGTAATTGACTTCATTATTGGATTAATTATTATAATATAATAGATAAATAAAACTAGTAATACATATTTTCGAATTTTCTTATTTACCTGCACATGCAAAGTCTTATGAGAGATAAGAAAGAAAAAAATTGAATTAAAAAAAAAGCACGGGCGCATGCGAACCGTGAACTTTCAGAGTGCCAGTCCGTCGTCTTACCGTATTAGCTACGACCGCTCTTGTCTCAAGTATCAACGCTCAACGTACTCTACGGGCGAGCCGAAACCGGCTTGGCTCCGTCCGAAATTCTCAAATTTTCAAATCGCGATATCTCAGCAACTAAGGCCTATTGAAACGAAAATAAAAAACGACGTTAATTCGGAGGTCTTCAACTTTCACCACGCGAAAGGAGAACCCGATTCGCGACATCCAGGCTCAGCCGTCTCCTTGTAAATCAGAAAATGTACGTGCCTTCGTATTGTAAATGTTCTATTCATTTCTAAATATTCTCCAGTCTATCATAATATTCAGTGCACAAATAATTGTATACTCCTGAACCAAGTATTGTAAAAATTAAGAGTCAGTTTCTAATTTTCTTTCTTCGTCTACATTGCATATATTCAAAACGCTTGTTGTATTTTTCAACTAAGAATATTTATTTTTCTATTAGGCGCCTTGATAAATTGTAGATAGTGTATTAATATTCAATTCGTACGTATTACGAAATGTAAAACCGTATGAAATGTAAGTCCGGTATTGAATTTTATAACACTGAAGCCTAAATATTCATTCATATACTAAGTTTTGAAATTTCATTTGCCATAGTATTGTAAAAGTATTTTCAATTTCATATTTTTTTTTAAACAGCCTTTTGTAATATTCAATGCACAAGGTATTGTACTTTTCAGCAGAATGAAGTTAAAAATAATAGTCATATTGCGATTTTAATACCTTTTTGTGTAAATAATGAAATCGTATACGTTTGTTGCATTAATCAAACAAATATTTGTATTATTATGATGCGCGTTGAAAAACTCATACGCAGCATACTAATATTCAATATCCCATATATTAAAATGTATACGCATCTATGAAAATTCATTTACATTACTGAAGTTTCCATTACTGAAGTGCGAATTTGCGTTTCATATTCCGAGTTTCGAAATTTTCAATTACAAAAGTATAGTAAATTTAATGACTTTTTTTACAGTGTACTCATGGCTGACCCCCGTGCGAGAGGGACAAAAAATTGCGTTCTACCCAAAATTTTTACGAGACCTTTTTTGAAGAACCATTTCACAATACTATCGAGTAATAGTTGGTGAAACTATTACTCGAACTATCACCTTCGAGTAATAGTTGGCGAAACGACCGGAACGCGAGACGAGTTGTCTAAATATATATATGTTCCATGAAATATCGAAAGTGCGCAAATCTTGCGGTCTTGAGGTCGAATTAAGAAAATGCAACAATCCCGAATAAATATTGGGTGTACAACTTAATTCGGTCCGTTTTTTTGCTCAAAATACGCACTTATTTGAATGATGAAATGAATTAATATATTAATCAAAATATTGTCCATCGCCAGCCACTACTTTTCCCCATCTTTCTGGTAATTTATGAGTTCCGTCGCGGAAGAAGCGTTCATCTTTTGACGCCAAGAATGAATCAAGCCAATTTTTGATACCCTGTTGTGACGTGGAGCGTATTCCAGTCAAAGCGTTCTGCATCGATCGAAACAAATGGTAGTCGGAAAGGGCAAGGTCTGGGCTATAAGGCGGGTGAGCCAGAATTCCACACCCGCTATTTTCCAAATAGTTTTTAACCACAGTAGCAACGTGAGGCCGAGCGTTGTCATGTTGAAAGATTATGGACTCGTGACTGGTCGGATATTTTGGCCGTTTTTCGGCTATAGCTCGCTTTAAACGGATCAATTGATGCCTGTACCCGAGTAGAAATTGTTCTAGCCTGTCTGAGTTACGACCTAGTAACTGGCTCGCCCAATTGAGCTCATACGAACTGACCAATGGTTGGCTCGCTATGAGCTAATAATATTGTGAATGTTTTGTTATCCAGCCCTTGTCTAGTCATTGCCCAACTGATCTTGGTCACAAATGATAAAGTAAGGTTATGTGACTACGTGTAGTTCCGTCGAGCGAATGACTTATGGCTGGCTAGCTAACTTGAATTTTAGATGGCTTTGCAAAAGAAAAAAATTCTCAAATGGGCATGACGCCATGACCTAGCCAACACTAGCTGACTGCGGCTGCGCACCCTTTGGCTAGCCACTGCCCAGCCGAGCTTGGTCACGAATGATAAAGTGTGGTTATGTGACTACGTGTAGTTCTATCGAGCGATTGGCTCATGGCCGACTAAGCAACTTGAGTTACAGATGGCGTTGCGAATGAAAAAATTCTCAAGTAGGTATCTCGCCATGACCTACCCAGCTAACTGCTGCTATGCACCCCTTGACTAGTCACTGCCCAAACGATCTTGGTCACAAATGACAAAGTGTGGTTACGTGAATACGTGTAGTTCCATTGAGGCTCATGGTTGTTTAAGCAACTTGAGTTACAGATGACGTTGCGAATGAATAAAATCCTCAAGTCAGTATCTCGCGATGACCCAGCCAACACTTCCTAACTGCGGCCGCACTGGCCGGAATAAATGATCGGACAAATACAGGTTAAGGTTATGTAATTCTATGCGATTATCGCTCTCAATGCGAACGCAATTGAGTCATTGATTCTATAATGTTTATTTACATTTGTTAATCCACCCATTTTTCAATAATCTGACATTGTGTGGTGTAACATATGTAAGCGATAGGAAAATTCAGAAATTAAACAAGTAGAACTGGCTCAGTGGACAACGTTACAACTCATCACCCAGAGGTCCCAGGATCGTTACGGCGTAAGTGTTTGTCTGAGATAATTTAAAATTGAACCATTAATATATTTACAGCGCGAATATCATAACCCTAATTAATGAACGACGAAGAATATCGTGAAAGAGTCCAATGATGTAAATAATGTGCAAAAAAAATTACGAAAATATAAATATATAGCCGCAATTTTTTTTTTTTAATCTAATCGCCACCTAATTTTTTTTCCCAGTCGCTAGCTGAAAAAACTATGTCATGGCTAGGTCAGAAATATAATTAGGATATTTCGTTCTATCTAGTCACTATCTAACTTTTTGTATTCAGCTACTAGAGGACCAAAGCGTTACAAGGCTGGGTAGTCAATCGCTAAGACGTCTAGCTAATGGCGATTCGAAACATCACTTTGCTAGCTTGTGGCTAGGCGGTGATGAGTTACGCTTTCCACTCGGGTAGCTGTATACCATAAACTTCCACAAGCATTCGGTGGGCTTCAGCTGCACTTTTCTTCCAATTGAAACAGAAAATCAACACTTCCCGCAAATGGTGCTTCTTTGGGACAAAATTCGACATTTTCACCGCAGTTAAAATTAGACTTGGTGCGCAAAACTCAAAGGTCTGTAAATGATATTTGGTTAAGAGATGTTAATACTTCACGATACAGCAAAAATCAGCTTCAGCCGTCAACCATTTATAGCAGCAGAGCCATCTTTTGAAAACGGATCGAACTAAGTTGTACACCTAATATAATCGGATGGTATAATTTGGAATAATGAAACAGAAGGCGGAAGAATCGAAGGCGCGTTTCAATCGAGAGTTATAGCAGTGCGAACAAAAAGGCTGCCGAGTCGCAACTCTATCCGATATTCGGTGCGCGCGCGCCTCTCTCATCCACCCTTTACATCGCAACGACGATGACGACGCGTTACATTCAAATTCTTTGGACGAAGGTGCGCGTATCGTTTTCGTGCATCGGTATACTTTGAAAAAATCGTTCTCTCCGCACGAGCTTTTACCGTACCGCAACACAAATCCGAGATACTTTAGCTATGTTGCGCTTGTTTCAGGGCTCAACATTTTATCGGACATTTTTCGGGCTCCCCTGCCTCGTTCGCAATCCATTCGTTGCATACGTCGTATACGAAACACGCTACCAAAGGAAAAGAAATATCAAATACGCCAACCACGTTGAACCAGTGGAAATTGAAACAAAAAAACCCAACGGTACGGAATTTGTTTGGGTGTACGGCAAATTTGAAGGGGGAGCGGTTGGGAGGTTAACGGGGCTATTTCCGAGAGTTGTAAAACAGCCGCAAACAGGAAAGAAATCCGCACGCGCGTTATTTTGGCGAGGATATAACCGAGAAACGAAAGAGAGGGCAAAACGTCTCGCTATCCTCAAGATATATATGTGCGTGTGTACACACACACACACACACACACACACACACACACACACACACACACGCACGCACGCACGCACGCACGCACGCACGCACGCACGCACGCACCCACACACACACACACACAGACACACACACACACACACACACATACACTGAGCGCAAAAATTAGAGGATCACTTTTTTTTCTACGAAAAATAGCCCTTTTTCAAACGGCTGTAACTCAGTGAAAAATGATCAGAAAAAAAATTAAAAAGGCATTTTGTAGCGTCAACCTTTTACTTTAATAGTCTGATTATAAAAAAAAAGTATCGTCTTTTTTTAATAAAGATATTTGTTGCTAAACAAAGAAAACATAAAATCAAAATATTTGCTCAAATTTGACAAGGTGCACGGGGAACAGATTTTTTTTTTAAATCTGTTCCGACCATTCAAAAACTTGTACCTTCCCCTACAATTTTCGCCTTTACAAATCTCTGTGCAATTTTTTTTAGCCAAGTTATCGCAGCTTAATGAAAAAATGCATTTTTCCACTTTAACCTATCATAACTCCGGTCCAAATGATCGCACAGCATCCAGACTGAGATCGTTGGAAAGTTTGGATTCCCCCCTACAAAACTGATTACTTTGGATATTTTTTTGAATTTTTTTTTTCAACACCACAAAACTTATTGTTTAAAAGTGTGTAAAATGCCAGTTCTTACACTTTTTTGTTAATCATGTAATAACATTATAACAAATGCAGGGGCACCAAAAGTTTTTGCTTTTTTTTTGTTGTTAAGAGTATGTAGAAATACCCCACCAAATTTCAGATCGCTGCCTTTATTCTTTATTTGGGTTGCAACCCCGTTTATTTCGAGAAAATCGAAGATCCGTCAATTTTCACGAAAATCAAGATTTCTCAAGTATTTACCAGCGCAGAGTGAAATTTCTCGATTTTCAAACAGAAAATTAGGAAATCACGAAATTTTGTGTTCAAGGGATTTCGAGGTCGCTCATTACGAATGTGAGGTTGAAATTGAAAAATAAAAAATGGCGGATCGAAATGCAAAAATTATTCAAAATCGGATGAAACGCTGTGTTCGGGGATTTTCGAGGTCGCCCATTACGAATCTGAGATTAAAATTGAAAAATAAAAAATGGCGGATCCAATATGGCGGATCGAAATGCAACAATGCAATTTTACACACTTTTAAAGAATAAGTTTTATGATGTTGAAAAACAATTCAACAAAATATCCAAAGTAAACGGTTTTGTAGGGGAGAATCCAAGCTTTCCAACGATCTCAGTCTGGATGCTGCGCGATAATTTGGACCAGTGTTATGACAGGTTAAAGTGGAAAAATGCATTTTTTCATTGAGCTGCGATAACTTGGCTAAAAGAACGCACAGTGGTTTGTAACAAAGAAAATTGTAGGGGAAGGTACAAGCTTTCGAATGATCGGAACAGATTTTTGAAAAAAAAAATTTGTTCCCCGTGCACCTTGTCAAACTTGAGCAAATTTTTTGATTTTATGTTTTGTTTTGTTTAGCAACAAATATCTTTATTTAAAAAAGACGATACATGCTTTCTATAATCAGATTATCAGAGTTAAAGGTTGACGCTACAAAATGCTTTTTTTATTTATTTTTGTTCCGAT